>APFE030455900.1:65882-138382 GCA_000404065.3 Pinus taeda | reverse complement strand
CTACATGCATGTATACAAGTTAGTGTGAAATAAATTTGAACTTGGGAAAACATAAGAAATCAAATGCAGCATAATGGTTGAATATGAAATGAAAATTGAAACTTGGGCATAATGATATGGGTAGAATTGAAATAGAAACCTAGGTAGACACTAAATTGAAACAAGTAAACAAAAACAAAATTTTTGGCACATGTTCCTGACGCTTGGCTATGTGAGGATGTTTAGTTTCTTTAAATTGAAAATGCAAAATAAATTGGAGAAAATATTAAATATTAGGGTTAGAATTCAATCTTATTCTTCTATTTGTGAAGATGATTCATATAGCATGAACATTTCACTAGACAACTTGTCACAAGGAATTTAATAAAAATTACGGAAATCCTAAATCTATTCTACGAGGGTTAAATTTTATTTAGATTTATGGATTTATTAAGTTATTGTAATGACAAAAATAGAGAACATATAGACCAATCACTCATAAAACCACAATAACACAAGATATGACCTAGGAAACCCTTTCAAGAGAAAATCAGTTGGAAGGTGAGGTTGTCTTGTGCTCTCTTTCTCTAATTGGAAATGGTGCAAATATAAAGGAGTGAGACATATGGCTCATGGGCTACTACATAACACCAAACCCTCTCTATTTTTCCCTCTTTCTATCCACTCTCAACTACTCTGCTTAACTATGGAACACAATGCACTAGAATCGAATCAAACCCCTTTTCCTTCTAATGGCCTAGTTATGACATGACCTGATATCCAACTAGGGGTTAAATTTGACCCATTCAACTCTTAATAGGAGTTAAAAATCGAATATACAACAGTCTTATTCATTATGGTCAAGTGGTTAGCCCCTTCTCCATGAGTAATGGGACTAATGTAGCATTCTCTCAAATCATGATGGACAAAATAGGAAGGTCAACTTCTAGATGGCATAACTTTTGTATACAGAGTCTGTTTGAGATCATTCTTATCCCCCAATGGAAGATTGTTTGAGTGTACAATAATGCCAATGGATATTTCACAAAAAAAGGGTTTTTTACCCCAAAATACTTCATTAAATGCCTCAAACTACCTTTGAAAGTTTTAAAACATCAATACATCAGATTGGGGCTTGCCTGTAAAAATGGTCATGTGACCTTATTCCTCCCATTTTTTTGCTTTAAAAGCATCAAGATGGATGGAAAATAATATAATGATTCAATTCAGATCATACCTCACCATTTTGGGAGGATTTTGGTCCCCAAAATAATTTAATAAATGAGGCGATGAAATTTTTCCTCTACCTTCTCCCTGGAGTATTATTTAGCCTTGCTTTGAAGTTGTTCTTTCAACCCAATTTTCGAAAGGTCATGTTTCCCTCGTATTATAGTTTTGTACCGCTTCTGCAAAATTTTATCTTCTATCAATTATGCCTTAGTATATGATATTAAATCCTATATAGAAGGTGGGATGTCTTCCTCTTCTTGATCTAGTATGGAAGTCTCATAAAGTTTCAAATTTTCCATATTCACTACTAAGTAAATGCACATGTATAGGGGTAGATTGATCCTATAAGTGTTATCTCCCACCTTTTAGAGTATCTCAAAGGGACCATTCTGTGGAGCCTTGATTTTCTTACTATGACCCTTTTGCCTCTCCTTCTTTAATTGTAACCATACTTTATCTCCCACTCTAAGTAACTCTTTTATTATGTGATCATCATGCATGCCCTTTTACTTTTCCTATGACATTTGTAGTGTCTCCTATACCTATAAATGGATATATCTAATCTTCTCAACAAATTTGTCTTCCTTTATAGTGTCCCTTGTAATATCCTCCCTCACTTATCCTTGTTGTCCATATGCAATATTCAAATGTGAAGGTGGAAATATCAAAACAAGTTTCAAGTGAGGACTTACCAAATTTTCATCCAAAGTCTTTGGATGCTTGTAGTCGTACCCCCTCAAACGTTGCACCAAAGTCTTGTTGACTACTTCTATTTTCCCATATGTCTATAGATAGAATGTTGTAGACCTCTTTAACTTCGTGTCCATCTTCTCCACAATGTAGTCCAAAATGCAGTAATAAATCTTGTGACCTATCTGAAACAATGCTCCTTGGGATTCCAAAATGCACTTAGACCTATCCAAAGAACAAGTTTGTTGCTTCTCACTTATTAATTGTATTTTAATAGGGCATGAGAATGCAAATCATAGTAAACCTATCTACTACCATGAAAAAGTAGTCATGTCCCTTCTTTGTTGTTGGTAAACCTCCCACAAAGTATATGGAAATGTTTTCCCAGGGATGAGTGGGTACAAGTAGGGGATGGTATAGACCCCGTTTCTTGTTACTTTACTACGCTTGTTGGCATAGGAAAGCATACATCCTCTTATGAACCTAACTACACCTTTTTTCATCTTAAGCTAATACACATACCTCTGCAAGTTGGTCATTGTCTTCCTGTTGTAGCCAGCAACAACCCCCCCTTTTTCATTTAAGTGTTTGTCCAAAATACTAAATGAATGGGGACCCTTAGTTTAATTTTGAGAAAAATCAAGTTTTCCTTTCTTCAAAATAAGGTTACCATCGTAAGCTTAGAGAGGTCTTTCAAATATTTTTAACATAAGTCTACGATAAGGTAAAGGTCTTTAAAAAATTGCATTACAAAAATATAGGAAATGCCCTCATTCCCTCATAAATATTGGTATGCGCAAGCCCCCATGTTAAGCCTAACGTCGCATCGCAGTAAAGTAATGCTCATAAGGAAAAACCTCAAGATCTTCCAATTTGCGATAACACTGAGCGCAAGATCGCATATCGCAGAAATAAACTGGCAATACTTGACAAACATCAAACTTCTGCGACCCGCGATGTTGCGACCTGCGATGTTGTGATCACCACGATGGTGCAATCTGTGATCTTGCGATTTGCGATTAGCGCGACTTGCGATGGCACGATCTTCAATGTAACGTAAGCAAATCATGAATCATTTAATCACGAATCCTTCGGGTGCGCCATTCAAAGAAAAGCCACTTACCATAATCTGACCCCAGATCATGCGATTTTAATGATAGTAAATGGATTAGTTGTCAGCTATTAAATGAAATGAAGACGCGTGCTTTTGTAAAGAATTATTTCACGTAAAGTGGCATATTTGGTATATCTGTTGCATTTAAAACTCTCCCATCACCTTTCTCAATCAGTCATTTCCACTTCGCTCGTAATCTGCAGGAACTAAAAGTTAAGAAGATTCAAAAGCCGAATGCAGGAGCAAATGGGAAAGAAACATAAAGCCCAAGGCTCCGAGACGAAGGAAAAGATGAAGGAGATGGCGCCCTTGTATACAGACACTGCATGCAACAGGGACGCAGGAATTTCGACCTCGGAAGGCATGTATAGGTTGCTGGAGGAGGAAAATCCTAAAGTAATGAAGGTTGATAGCGCCGCAGGCTCACAAAACTCTTCCGAGGCATCCTTAGAGGAGCTGGCATGTTCATTTCTCCACCGAATAGCAGCTAGACCCAAAATTTTATCGTATACAGATATGATTAGGTGGATACTTGACAATGCAGAGTTACAAGGTAGACAATTCAAAGTTCAGGGACATGGGCTCATAGGATCATTCACCGCGCAAGACTTAAAGCTTATGTATCATCTTCCTGAGCCTCAGACGACCTACAACGCGCAATTTGTCAAGAAATTTGCAGCAGAGAACCCAAACCTGGCAGAAAACCACTAAAGAATGGACCAGAAGAGAGGAGCCGCTAAAAAGGGACAAAAACGGTATGTACAGCACTGGTTCCCTCACATCTCCGTATTGTTTTGCTGCGGCCATGCTTTGCAGGCTGTTTGGGATGCCAGACATAAATAAATTTTCGTCTGAATGGCTACCACTCATAGACGCCGCCGCAAACGCCGATATCGTGGATTGGGCCAAGATATTCTATGATAACCTATACACTGTTGTTATGAATTACCGGTCTAAGAGATCCTTGTCTCAAAGGGTCTATCCTCCTTTTTATCTATCTGCTTATATTATGGATTCTATTTGCTATGTATCTAAATTCCCCACTATGGGTTGGAAATGGACTACCTAGGACCCGTCACCTATTCATGTTTATCATAAAGTATTATGGGATTCCCAGTTCGCCCCTCACTTCTATCAGATTTGGCACGGGCTCATCTTACCCCTATATAGGATGATGTATGGTGAAGAATCCCCGAGGTGCTCACCTGAAGCGCAAATAGACATCATCCCCATCGCAAGATGGTTCGGGGAAGAATGGTTCACTTATATTAGAGTGTTTGGGAGCACCGTGCCTCCACATGTCCTACCTCTATATATCCCCGACAAACTATTGGCTCGGGAAATTGCCTATCAAACCTGCTCAGAGGGCGGCCTGACCAAAGAGCTTAAAGACAAGAAGAAGGCCATATGGCCTTAGTTTCCTGTAGCTTGTAGGGCCTTCTCATTGTTCGATGTAGGACACGCTTTCACCGAAGTGGAGAATGTGACGTCTCTACAGCTATTTAAATTCCCCGCTCGGCCTTTTGACCTAAATAATGTTGCCCATGATTTCACTATAAATGTCAGAATAAAAGTATTCATCGGAAAGAAAGATTTGTTTGATGATTTGTTTCAAAGTAAAAGCTCACTCCAGGAAGTTTTGCGAGAAGCTCGGTCGAGGTTGTCCCTAGATGACCTCCAAATATTTTTGTTATACAGAGAAAGAAGGCTAGCCAGTGTTCCTCTAGAAAAGCTGCGACTGCTCGCCAGAGAGCCTACTCCCAGTGTCAGCCTCAGTGGAAACTCCAGTACTTCCAAATCCAAATCTGACGCTACCCAAGGAATGCCTGAACGTTCTAAAAAGTCTGGAAGCGACCAAGGAAAAAGCGAAGAAACAGCTAAAGACACAACTTAGTCAAGTGCAATGTCGCAACAACAAGTTATCGCCTCCCCACGAAGAGATGTCCCTCCTCCCGTCATTAAATCGCCACTTGTCACAACAGAGCTCGACAAAGAATGGGAAAATTTCAACGAGCTAATAAGCCTTGAAGGGCAAGTCCCAAGAACACCTGTGAGCAATACACAGGTAACGCAAGAAATGGTTTCGACCATGGTCGGTAGTGTCACAGAAATGGAGCACAGTCATATCGCTCCACCTTCTGAGCTTCTACTTAGTGTAGAGGAAATTCCCCCACTGGATGTATTCTATAGTCCCCAACATAAATCAGTTGTGAGGAGACAAAGAAAGAAGAGAAAGCTAGAGAATACACTCTCACAGGATGCTGAACATTTAGACGTCTTATGGAAAGACCCTAACAACAACCCGACAGAAAATCTCACGAAGTTATCTCAGATCGCAGGAGCATACGCTTCTGCGACTATCGACAAGGCGTCGGAAGTTCAGCAACTGTTGAGGGAACAAGAAAAGCAAATACAACTACTACAACAACAGCTACAACAAGCCAATGCTAGTATTGAAGCGTCCAAACAACTCGAGAAACTACAAGAAGACTTTCAGTAGATGCAGATAAGCTATCAAAGAAGCCTAGACGAAAAAGGAAAGCAGTTGCAAGCTTTACAAGAAATACACAAGGACGAGCCCAAGCTTGCTGAATTTGTTTCAGAATCTACTGGCTTAAATGAGCAACTTCTGCAGCAACAAGAAGAGTTGGGACGTAAAATATCGCAGTGGAGTCACTATTGCGAGCTGAGCGATAAACTCACCAATCAAGTGGCGGACTTGCGAAGTGACTATGACCATATTGACAGACGAGTGACGAAATACTTAGCTTGGCAGGATGGAGAGGAAGGGAAGAGAGAAAATGCACCTAGAATAAACGAGAGTCATAAAGAATTGCTCTTTAACAAATGGGACGATCAAATCAGGCAGGCAGAACAGGCGGCGGAGACAGCGGCGACACAGGCAAGCGTTCTTATCGACTGTGTAAATGAGAATTTACATAAAGCCAACTTAATCACAGAAACCACCCCGGGGTACCTACCAAATAAGTCACGAATGGAGGCAGAATGGAAGTAGAAGGCACAGGAAAAGGGAAAAGCGATCTAGGCATTGAACAGGTTGAATTGGGAGTGTTACTGGGCATACTTAGTCAAGCCACATAGTCAATGGATGACTGTGAAATGCATCATAAACTCAGCCGAGAAAGTAGTGCCAGCTCTCATAGATTCTGTTTTCGCAACCCAGCTCAGTGCAGAAGTCGGCCAACCGACTCTTCTCAAATCCATGATGAACACTTGCAGTTTTAAGGACCAAATTTAGAAGTAGCTTATTTTTAGTAGTTTGTTGTTTCTTTTATTTAGATTAGAAAAAGGACGGTCATTTGAGAACCGTATCCTAAAATTTTTGTAAAAACACTATTATTAGAATTAGGAAGTAGTATTTTAACCCTTCTCATGCATTTAGAGAAGGGTCCAGAGATTTGTCAAAAACTTATCCTCGGAACATGCACTTCTGCACCCTCAGAGGAGGTTTTGATGAATGGATGGATCAAGATTTATTTTTATTTGCATTTTGATATCTGCTACTGATGTTGCACTTTTGTACTCTTGGTAGATGTTAGAACAAGTAGAGATAGATCGTTTTTGCTTGAAGCTTACGGGTAGAATTAGTCATAAATGGTACTTTTATCTCTTGGCAATTTCTGCTTATATTCTTTAAGTGATTTATAGTTTTCAGTTGTTTATATTTTATTGCATGAATGTATGGGTTACCATTTGGCACTTCTGTACGGTGGAGTCATATTGTTTATGTCTGACATATGAATAGCTTATTATGCGATATGCTGTTCATAACTGTTTTGCCTAACTTCTTATGCAAAGTGGTTTATCTTGAATGATTTCTATTCTTATGATAGCTGAATGATCTTTATTACCAGTTATTGTTTGAAATATCTTTAGATCGCATAATAGAAGATATACATCCCGGGTTAGCATAGATTTGATGTGTTGTTTCTCACTAGATTACAATAGCATAGAGTTAGTTTAAAGAATCTGAATTAGATTAGCTTTAAATTACTCTTAGATCAGCATTATTCAACTCTACACACACACACACCCCCTAGATCGGGAAACTGGTCGCTTTATCCCCAGTCGGACCCACTATACCAAACAGATAAGGAGCTGCCAACCAAGGTCCGGACCGGGTGGGTATCCCCCTTGTTGTCGACCCAATTTTCAGGGCTTCAACAGCTTACCAATTAATCTTCTGAAATATTAACCCCAACCCCACCAAGTTCATTACGACATTGTGTGAACCTGCTCAGATATTAGGAATAGTGCCATTATTCTGCATCTTGATATTTCAATGTTTATCCTTAAGCAACAACATCTTCTGGTCACTGCTATTTTCAAACAATTCTGTTAGTGCTTAACACATTGCGAATGGAGTTTCTTTCCCATGGATATTTGAGACAATATGATCTTGTACTCCCTGAAATATTATTCTCCTTGCCTTAGCTACATATTGCTTCCACCGAGCAAGGTTCTGAGCATAATAATGCTTGTGGTTTTGAAACATATGTCTTGATGTATTCTGGCAAACCATTGGCATCCAATGCCATCTCCATGTGACCCTTCCATGCGATTAAATTAGAGGTTCCTTTCGAGGAATAATCTAGCCTCAACCCCTTGAAGGTCGTCTTCTTAGCTCTGAAGAGATTCTACTATACTGAACTACAACTTTGACCCCCTGATAATTAACTTCGAAATTCTTGTTAAACTGTGAATCATGCTCTCATACCATCTAGAAATTATGGTGTATATTTGCAACATATCATGAAGTTTTAATAAAATTCATGAGGTACAACCCTACTTTATTGCTCTGTGGAATTCAATTCACAATTTAGAAAAAAAAATTAGACATGTAATAAGAAATAACACACATGCACACAATATTTTTCCTAGGGAAACAAATCTGCTAAAAACCCCAATGCTTTCTTGCATTAATCTGATGAATAGAGATGTATTACAATTTCTTTGCGCAACTGAGCACAAACTCGTAGTGAATAACATATATCTCTTCTTACTAAGAAGCTCTAATCCGGACTTAGTCAATTTCTGCCTTTCCTTGATCCCCTATTTCCTTGTGCAATTCCTTAAGAAACTAGGCCCCTATTATTTAGAAATTTCTTGAAAATGGATTGCACAATTCCCAAGGTTGATGATATGATTTCATGCAACACCTGTACACTTAAGTCTAGTCTACAACTAATGTTACACTACCTTGTAATCTCAACCATAGTTGGGGAACTTGAATTTTCTACATGCACTAGCTATTTTGGGCTAATTAATCTGTTATCTAGATGATCATTGAGTTTGACAAAGTCCAACTACACAAATGACCTTCCACCAGTTCCTCCAATAATTGGAACTAGTTTAACTGAAAATAACTTGAGATAATTGACTTTGATTACTACAAAATAGCAATCACACATGCTTAATTGAAATTTAACTCTTCCAACTTGAATTTATTGAGTAAACTAGATGACACAAGCCATGTCACACAAGTTAAATGCATCAAAGTTGTCTGCTGATGTGGAAATTTAATTTCTCTCAATTTAATCAAGGCTAATTCAAATTTATAATTTCTTGCTACATTTTTCAACACTGACCCGTTTAAAGAAGATTTCAAAAGAATCTAGGAACCATGACATCCTTGGAACATATCTCTGAAATTTTAAATAACCAATTATTGAAAATTTAACACCATGTACACAAATATAGTGTCTCTATCTCCTCAAATTTTCACAGTTTGAAACATCCTAGAAGAAAATATATAGAAAAATTTCCAAAATGACCTATTTGAATTAGATTTTAGGAGCATTCACAACCCAAAACTTCATCAGAGCATATATCCAAAAGTATAGTGAAACAATGTCTGAAATTTTTACCACATGTACAAAAATTTATCACCTATATCTCCTCAAAGTTTTATGTCTGAAACATCTCAAAAGAAAGTTATAGAAAAGATGCCAACATGACAATTGCTCCACAAATCACATTTTTAGTCTACCTTTAAAACCCCAAGTGTATTTGTTATCTTTGTTTTCGCACCTTAGACCTTCTCTTGCTCGGGTTCGCTTCAAATACACTCATATATCATTTATTTATAGTGTTTGTATGTTCTCTTATGGGGCCAACTTTTAAAAGTATATATTTTGACTTATATTTTATGGCGAGGCCAACCTAACAAAATATTTTCATATCTCATCATTCCTATGGCGTTAAAGGGAGTTCCATATACCATTGTATAGGTTTAAAAATAAGTTATTAAACCATATATCCTATGCTACCATTTTAGCTAGGTATTTAGAGTAAAAAAGCCTTCAAATATAGGGTATCCAAACTAAGCATCAAAATCCTAATGTCAATATTTCTAACAATCTCCATCTTGCAATATTGATCTTAGATATTTGTACTCTCTACCTATCTTTGGCATCAATTACAATATTTCCAACAATAATATCACCACCATATTGATTGTAGTGCCTCATTATAATTAACTAGATTTTACATTATCTTAACCCTAATATTACCCTGATATAGCCTTATGGCACATAGATTATTCCCTGAGGACTCAGGTCACTGATTTAGTTATCTGAATTTAATTATTAGTGGATATGATAATAATTTTGATATTCCACTTTTATGTTATGAAGATAATTGTTGTGATGGACCTCTTTGATGACTATGTGTAATTGTGTGATGGATTCATTATGTTGTATTGTTCACATATTCTGAATATTAGCTTCTTGGTTGCAATTAGTCATTTGTTGATGATTATGCCATGGTGTTAATTTAGCATGCACAATTATATTGATGAATAACATTATGAACATATATTATTGATGATTATTGAGTGTGGAAGGAGACCACCCAAATGCACCTATGTGTGATTTTCCAATGACCTCTGGTTTGATATGAATTGTATCTTATTTTCTTAAAAAATTAAAGCTCAATTTAAAATTATGTTGTGAATATTGATGGCATGCTAGTTGGTTGCAAACGTAGGTTAGTTTCTTGTTCCAATGACTCAAACATGGGTGATTAGGCTGTAATGATAAATGAAACCTTATGGGAGGGGTGGGACAATGTCCTTGATTCCACCTGTTAGCACTCCCATCGTGACATATGATGGAAGGTGTTAGGATACCTTTGCCTTGAAGATCATGATGCCGTAGGGGTAGACCCAAAATTGGGTCTCTCATGAGGGTTTTACTGGGGAATGCACTTCGAGACAGATTCCTCGATCCCCAACACCATCAGTCTCAACATAGAGGGTGATATTGGAGTGGATAATATTCTCCATCATCACACCCAGTTATTCCCCTCATAGTCACTCGATGATTGAAAGGAAAGTGAACTCGCACCCTTGGAACTTCAAGGGAAGTTCTTAAAAGGGAATGACTAACTTGGCACCCTTGGAATCAAGAATAAACTGATTAGCATGTCACCCTCGGAAATTTGAAGAGAAGTTCTTGAAGGGCATTGCTGGCTTAGTACCCTTGAAATTAAGAAGAAACTATTGAAATATAATTAATATATGATAATCATACTAATTCACATAATGTGGTAAATGAGGTTTTAGAACCAAGTTATCTAAAACAAGAATAACCCTTGGGGTAAAAGGTAGAATATGAAGAAATAAAAATATTGGAACAATTGAGAAATATACCCTTCCCTCGTTTGGAAAATCTTAGGTAGATAATGTGCATATAAAGTAACTCCAAAGTACGCAAGTGTTATAATAAGAAAAGTGGGGAAGGGACATAGAGTTAATTAGAAACATTAAACCTATAATAGTTTTACCTTGTTTAGAAGAGATGGTGGTGAATGAAAATAAAGAGGAATAAATTATATTAAAGAAATTTAATTTCATGAGAGAACCTCCATGTGGTAAGATCCAAGACAACAATCTCTAGTAAGGGTCAATTTGAGATAAGCTAGGGTGTAGTTGGCGGACCAAATCTGTGTCCTACTAGTTGACTGCAGTAATGAATTCCAGATAAGGAGAAAAAAAGGGGGATCAAGAGACATCTAGGAGAAGAAATAGGGAGTCATGTTGGGGTAATAAAAAATATTATTTTTGAATAAAAATTAAGTAAATAATTTAGGAGATCCTTCGTGAGAGGTTGTCACATGGGTGGGTAGATAATCAAAATTTTAGATTAATAAAAATAATTGTCCATGCACTACTAAGTGTCACCTGTGAAGCCTCCTATAAAAGAATGGGAAAGATATGGCAGAGAGATCACTTTCTTCCCAATTGTTGGATGAATTACATAATGATCTTGTGAGTAATTACGAAGTCTATAATGAGTTTGGTGAGGTGGAGGTCATTAGAAAGGGTACTCTTGAACCAAGAGTGCTCTTCTCTATCGGGTAGTTTTCTTCCTCTACTTTATAGCCCCATTACAACTTGGGGGTCCGTGGGGAAGAAGAGTACCCAAGGAGTAGGTTGGGAGGTCAACTTTTGAGTCAACAATGTTTAGTTGGGAAGAAATGTTCTTCACGTATATATGGAAAACAACAAGGTAGCGCAAGTGGTGACAAACCCAAGATCGAATCTCCAATCCTAGGTGAACGATACCTGTTACATTCATGGTGTTATATTACATGATTTCATTGTATCTATATTACCAAAATGTAAAGGTGAATTATATGATGGTTGAATTGTAAATTTATGAGCTACTGACATATGTACCTTAGAATTTATGTGTTTCCAATTATTGATGTATTTTTAATTATATGTTCTCTTCATAATGAATGTGGCTATCAAATAACTAATTAAAACGAAATATTTATTTGCTTATTATTTGAAATATCGCAACATAAATCACACAACCTACAATTTAGTTAAATGTGAATTAGGTTCTTATATCTAGAACATGTTTCTATTATCTTGCAATCTGATTTAAAAAGAAAAATGGTGTCATAGGGATGGTCCCTACATTGACATATTCTTTATTTTAAGTGTCACTTAATGAAAGCTTCTAATAAGAGCTTGAAAAATGTAACGAGATATGTTTCATGGTGATTGCCTATCTTTTTCAACATGAGAATCATCATGGTATTCACTATCTCTATTTATTGTGTTCAATTTTTGTGTTCACTACATTGTCAAATTCTATTTTTTATCCTTTCTTTTCTTTTGGATTTGAAAAAAATAAAACAATTGGTGAAGGGTTATTGGTGTGAATTTTAATGGCATTAGAAACTTATACAAATAATAAATAAGATTATGTGCCTCAATGCACTACAAGGAAAATACCCTCTAGTGAAGGTTTTTGTGGAAGCCCCTGTAAAAGTAGTCCAAAAACCTATTTTTAGTGGAGTTGGATGGGTGGATGTTTTAGCAGATTTTTTTTAACAATGGGTCTATAATATAAGAACGCAATGATCCGTTACTTAATTATACGCACCAGTGCTTCATAGTAGATGATGCACTATGGTAGAGTTATTTTGTACATAAAATAAAAAAATAATGGTGCGTTATGTACATAATGCGTACTAGTGTGTGTACTACTCAATAGTACCAGAATATGATTAAAGTTAAAAAATGTTGGTTGTAGAATTCATTTTTCCTAGTCTAGTGCTATACTCTTATGATGTCCCTATGTGAAACCCGTATATGAACGCCCTGGTGCATAAACAATATGGTACACCATTGTGGGGTTTTTCATTTAAACATGGCGGTGCACTTCTTGTATTATATGCACCGATGCCGATAATTGATGATGGGGCCAGCCCACGTGGTCCCGCCGTCGATCAGTGTTATTAATCACAGGATTTCGGATATTTGCAAATTGATTTTCAATCTATGTTTAATTAAGAGGCTCTACGGTAATGGTACGCTGGTTTACGATGTGCGGACATATGTCCCTTCTTGGAATTCTAAAACCTCGCCTTGGTATAGGGTTTCGCCACCCTTACATTCATTTGGTTTTGTGTTTTCTCCTGGTCCTTCAGTCTGCGAGCTCTCGACAACCCTTGTGATTTCACTGTGATTTTTTTCTGTGATGCTTTCGTATTTGTTTGAAGCTCGTCCACCTGGTTCTCTGAGCTACGAGCTCCTGGTAGTATGAATAGTTTCAATGTGGGATCCTTTAGCTAGTTCGGGGTTTTGTTGCTCTAAGTTCTTCGAGCTGCATGCTCTCAGTGGTCTTCACAGCTCCATTGGTTCAAAATTTGTTTTGGGAGTGTCTCGTTCATCTGTTGAACTGTCGAAACCCTGGTAAGGTTTGTTTCTCTGCTTGTATCTGGAATGTTATTGTGTTTTCTGGTGTCGGCTCTACGGGTCTCTGCCTCTGCACGTCCTTTACTCGATTTGTCACCTGAGTTTTCACTATTGTTGCCTCTATGTGTTGGTTGATGATTATGTGATTCTCGGTCTCATTCTTCAGTGCTGGTTCGATTCATGCATGGCCTCAGCAAACTAACGGTGGTGTTCTCCGTCGATTCCTCCGCCAACTTACCTGGTAAGCTTTCCTTCTATGCTAGATCTTTGTACTTGTTTTTCTTTCTAGTTCTAACGTTTTCGGCTCCTTGTGAGCAGGAAGGCAATTCGAGGATACGGTGGCCACGACTTTTATGTCAAGTAAACAAATCCCCTGTATGGTATCTGCTCATTCAAAAAATTATTTTGATTCCCTTCATTTTGTTTCCACTGAAATTGACTCTTGTTTGTTGGTTTCCCTTGCAGGTGGAGCGACCGAGGGTTTTGGTGCTTGGACACTTAACTATCCCGAATAAAATCCGGGTAGCGTCGTTCTATTTACTTATGGTTTGCTTGCCCTGAGTCTTTCGGCGTGTGGATTGGTATGGTTGTTGGCCTCGAGCCACTGTCTATGCTTAGTTCTGTTGTCGTGTAATGTCTCTGCCGAGTCGTAGGAATGGGTTCGGGGATTTATGGGGTTTGGTTTATGTTGGTAATGGTTACGGTTCCCAAGTCCATGAACTGGTTCGTTCTTAAGTTTTTGCACAAAATGTAAATGGACAATAACTTTTGATGACTGTATATGAACTATCTAGAATTGAATTTTGGTTATGCTTTTAAATTCACATACCTGGATTTACTGTGGTTGTTCTCTTCACTGTAATGGCAAGCTCTGATTTCGTATAGAGGAAATTGTATAAACGATTTCTTGTTGTGTGTTTGGTTATTCTGTTGGAGTTGCCTGTAGATGGGCGCTGTTACTCCTCCTCCGAATTGAACGACCTCTGCATTCGAATATTTCCATTTTTCGATTTACGTTCTATGGCCATGCATTGATAATATTCACACAGTAATTCAATACAAAAATATTTCAGAAATGATTAGGATGCTGTAAGGATATATTTGCACAGAAAATTGTATTTTTTCTTTCTATATTTCTCTCTCAGTCCGAACCCTTCTATTGTGCTTTTTTTCACTATTTAATAGCACTGTTTACAAACCATCCTAACTGCTGTTACTTTGTTCAATTGGTTACATCGGTTATTCCTCATACGGAACTTTGTCTGGTTGTCTAGTATATTTTCTTTTCATTCTTTATGCTTTTTACAATAGTAACTTAACTGTTTGAAAACAATGACTAACTAATTATTATTGCTCCTAATTACAACTCATTACAGTAATCCTTAAGTAACCTAATAAGAGAAAAAAAAAGTATGTTTTCCACTCAATGAATTAATCTCTTTGTCCTCTTCAGAAGCCATATCCCCTAACTTTTGTCTTCACCCTATCAGCTAGATGCTCCTGCAACAGGCTCCCGGGGTAAAAGAAATTCATGGCTCCGTTCCATGAGCTCCTCCACCGTATAGCCAACCTTCCGTATCTGTGCCGCGTCGAGCCATGAGTTGTCCTCCATTGGACAGTCTCTCCACTTGATGAGATATCATAGATATTCCTTCCAACGTGTCTTCTTGGCTACCTGGGTACTGAGAATTCCTTCAATCTCATGGGATTGAGCCGAAGGCATATGCCTCATCCAAGAACTGTCTCCAACTTGGGTGTCCCGTTCTGACCGTACCACACTGTCTTCCTCTGTTTGGGCAGTATATGGGAACAGATCCGCCGCCACATTGAAAATAGGTGATATGCCTATATCAGGTGGCAGCTGAATTTCGTAGGCATTGGCTGAGAATTTACGCAATATCTTGCAGGGACCAATTTTTTAAATTTTAATTTATTATACGTGACCTTAGGAAATCGCTCCTTGCGCAAGTGTGCGAGGACCTCATCTCCGACATTAAATTGTACTTCTCTTCGCCTTGAATCTGTTTGCTTCTTGTATTTCTGTACGCTGTCCTGCAATTTTAATTTTACCTGTTCATGTAGTTCACTCATTGCTTGGACAAAATCTTCTCCATCCGCGCTTCTCCATTCTAATTTTCCCAAATCTCGCAATTCATGTATTCCCCAAGGATGCATGCCGTACAAGATTTAGAATGGGATATGTCCGGTGCTACGATTGGGCGAATCGTTATAAGCGAATTCCGCCTGAGCGAGAGCACGATCCCATAACCAAGAATTTTCCCCAGTCAAACTCCGCAATAAATTTCCCAAACTCCTGTTCACCACTTCCGTTTGTCCATCAATCTGCGGATGATACACAGAGTTGAAATTCAGTTGCGTGCCAACTTTTTCCATAGGGTGCACTAAAAGTGTCCTGTGAATTTTACATCCCTGTCAGAAACAATAGAATTGGGTAGGCCATGTAATCTAACAACTTCCGTGAAAAATAGGTGAGCTACATACGTGGCATCACTAGTTTTCTGGCAAGGAATAAAATGAGCCATTTTTGAAAATCTATCTACCACCACCATCACTAGTTCATACCCACGTTGCATTCTAGGCAGTCCCAAGACAAAGTCAATGCTGACTGAGTCCCATGGCCTGCTCGAAACAGGTAGTGGTGTGTAAAGTCCAGTATTCTGACTATGTCCTTTCGCCAGTTGGAAGACTTTACACCGGTTCACATATCGTTGTATATCCCTGCGCATTCTGGGCTAGTAATAAAAGTGTCTAAGCTGCTCCAAAGTTTTGTCTATGCCAAAATGACCGGCTAGACCACCACTATGTTTCTCCTGTATGATATTTTCCCTCATCAAACAGTCTGGGATACATAACTATCCACCTCTGAACAATAGTACTTCCTGCAAATTGTAGTCCAACCATTGACTTGTATTCCTCAATACGGGACTTTGGCAGGCTTCAAAGGCTTCTTTGAAGTCTGTGTCGGTCTGGTACAAATCCTTTAGATGTTTGAATCCCATCACCTGTATTCTGCTTTCCTATAAGAGCAAAGCTCTTCTACTCAAGGCATCTACCACTTTATTGGCTTACCCACTAATGTGCTTTAGCATGAAGGTGAAACTCTGCAAGTATTCTACCCATTTGGTGTGCTTATGGTTTAATTTGTGCTGCTACATTACATATTGTAATGCTAAATTATCGGAAAATAATACAAACTCGTTGCCCAGCAGGTAGTGTCTCCAATGCTTTAAAGCTTGGACAACGACATAAAATTCCTTGTCATACGAGGAGTATTTCTGCATGATTTCATTTAATTTATCACTAAATAATGCCACTGGTCTATCTTCCTGACTGAGAATAGCGCCAATAGCTGTCCCACATGCATCACATCAAACCTGAAAAAGTTTGTTGAAGTCGGGTAGTCTCAATATTGGTCTCTTTGTAATCTTCCACTTCAAAAGCTGAAATCTGTCCTCTGCTGCACTGGTCCAACAAAAAGGATGACTGGCCTTTTTGATGGTGTCTAGCATTGGTGCATAGATTTCACTGAAATTTCTAATAAACTTCCAATAAAAACTTGCCAATCCGTGAAAGCTACATACCTCAAACAAGCTCTTGGGTGATGGCCAGTTAATGATTGCTGTGATCTTTTCTGGATCCATCTTCAATTTATTTTTTGCGACTACAAACCCCAAATAAACCAGTTCCTTCTGCAGGAAAGTACATTTTTTTTAAGTTTATCAGTAGTTTGTTCTGCTATAACTTCTCTAGCACTCTTCGAACATGCTAAAGGTGATCTCCCTTCGTTCTACTGAAAATTAAAATATCGTCAAGACAAACTATCACAAACTTGCCAATAAATTCTTTTAACATTTCATTCATCAACCTCATAAAAGTACTAGGAGCGTTGCTCAAACCGAACAGCATGACTAGCCACTCGTACAACCCTTCATTGGTTTTGAAGGTTGTTTTCCACTCATCTCCCTCTCTGATCCTGATATGATGATATCCACTCTTCAAATCAATCTTCGTGAAGTAGGCTGCTCCACTGAGACAATCCATCATGTCATCCATTCTGTGTAGGGGAAATCTTTACCCAATAGTGATTTTATTGATAGCTCGTGAATCCATACACATCCGCCATTCTCCTCCCTTCTTAGGTGCGAGTACTGTTGGTACTGCACAAGGGCTCAAACTTTCTCTGATCAGTCTTTATCCAGCAACTCTTGCACTTGTTTACGAATCTCTTCATTATCTTTCGGGCTCATTCTATATGCTGCCTTGTTCGGTAGACTTGCTCCAGGTATGAAATCGATATGATGACTAATGCTCCTCCTGGGAGGCAACTTATCTGGTAAATCGTTGATCACAATGTCCTTAAATTCTTCTAATAGCTCTTGAATCTCTGTAGGCAATTCTGACTTTTCTGTGTTCAGTGACACTGCTTTTGTCCTCCTTACAACCACATAATTCACCTCGTTTTCTTCAATCTGCTTAACAAATTGTTTTCCTCCTATTAACAATGCTTTTGTTCCACTTGATTCTACTGCATCCTCCTCTTTGATGGGTACAAGCGTATGTTTGACTCCATCTTTCACAAAGTTGCAACAATTCGTCTTCCTATCATGTGTCACCTTCCGGTCATATTGCCATGGTCTCCCTAGTAGTATATGGCATACGTCCATTGGCATAATATCGGAGACAACTTTGTCTTGGTATTTGCCAATGTGAAATTCAACCTCGCATTGTTCATCAACTAATAATTGGTGGCCTTCCTGTAGCCACGACACCTTGTAAGGTGTGGGATGGTTAAGCCGCTTTAATCCCAGCTTTTCCACCATCTCAGTGGCAACTAAGTTATATGTACTCCCACTATCTATGATTAATTTACAACACTTCCCATGTGATTTGCAAACTGTTCGGAACAGTGCCTTCCGCTGGGTCTCCTCAGCCGTCTCCTTTGCTGGCTTCAACAACACTTTGTTTAAAACTAAAGCCTCTCCTGTTTCTGCCACATTTTCTACCTCCCGGGGCTGTGCTTCAGCTTCCTCAGGCTACGCAACAAATGCTCCCCTCTGGCCAGCATGCTCGGCTTCCGGGAATTCAAAGGATCTGTGCCCCCACTTATGGCACCTGTAGCACTAGACATTAGTCCCTCTTCCGCGACCATTTCCTCTTCCCCACTGATATGGCCGACCTCCTCTAGTGCTATCTCCCTTCTCTGCTGTCCCTGAAGCTTTGGAGCTACTGCCTTCCTCGCTGTTAGTAGCAGTTCTCCCTCTGCCGTAGGATTGTCCTCATCCTCTGCCATTTCCTCGTCCTCTCCTATTATTCTGTTTCCTGTTAATTTTTTCTTCAGCCTTTACAGCACTTTGAAAGGCTTCTTCTATATTTCGTGGAGAGAGAAGACTGATCTCATCCAGTATTTCCAGCCTCAAACCATTCACATATCTCGCTGTTTTCTCTGGAGTATCATTAGTATAACCAGCCCGCAAATTTACACGATAAAACTCCTCTGTGTATTCCTTTATGGTCATACCTTTCTGCCTTAGATTCTGCACTTGTCGATAAAGTTTGACCTGATAGTCTTTAGACAAAAATCTGCCCTTTAGTTTTGCCACCATTCTTGGCCACTTCTTTATCGGTAGGTTGTTCATCCTCTTCCTGTCCGCTTGGACACTATCCCACCATAAAGCAGGGTGTCCTTTTAACTTGGTTGCAGCAAATCTAACTCTTTTTTCCTCACTAATCTCTTCGATTTCAAAATACTTATCTAACTCTCTTACCCAATCCAGCAGAACATCTGCGGATAGACTGCCATCATAGTTAGGGATCTCAGGTTTGGGTTTGTTGCTGGCTAACAGTATCAATCTCAATAGTCTTATCTCTGGGGCTTCTTCCTCTGATCCGTCCGTAGCAGTTGCTGTTTCTTCCTCACTTCATCCCCAAGTTCTGGGTCTCTTCTCCTCCCTGCCTCCACTGCTTCCAAGCGAGCAGTAAGGACTCTCAACTCTTCTCTCAAGCCCTCATCTGCTACTCTGTGCACACCTCTTCCACGTCCCCGTCTTTGAACTTCCATTTTTTTTTTAATTTCCTGCTCTGATACCACTTGATAGGCTAGCCCACGTGGTCCCGCCGTTGTTACTCCCCACTTGATGTTGTACCGTCGATTGGTGTTATTAATCACAGGATCTCGGATATTTGCAACTTGATTTTCAATCTATGTTTAATTAAGAGGCTCTACGGTAATGGTACATTGGTTTATGATGTGCGGACATCTGTCCCTTCTTGGAATTCTAAAACCTCACCTTGGTATAGGGTTTCGCCACCCTTGCGTTCATTTGGTTTTGTGTTTTCTCCCGGTCCTTCAGTCTGCGAGCTCTCGACGACCCTTGCGATTTCACTGTGATTTTTTTTTGTGATGCTTTCGTATTTGTTCGAAGCTCGTCCACCTGGTTCTCTGAGCTACGAGCTCCTGGTAGTCTACACAGTTTCAATGTGGGTTCCTTTAGCTGGTTCGGGGTTTTGTTGCTCCGAGTTCTTCGAGCTGCCTGCTCTCGGCGGTCTTCACGGCTCCATTGGTTCAGAATTTGTTTTGGGAGTGTCTCGTTTGTCTGTTGAACTATTGAAACCCTGGTAAGGTTTGTTTCTCTGCTTGTATCTAGAATGTTACTGTGTTTTCTGGTGTCAGCTTTACGGGTCTCTGCCTCTGCGCGTCCTTTACTCGATTTGTCACCTGGGTTTTCACTATTGTTACCTCTGTGTGTTGGTTGATGATTATGTGATTCTCGGTCTCATTCTTCAGTGTTGGTTCGATTCATGCATCGCCTCAGCAAACTAACAGTGGTGTTCTCCGTTGATTCCTTCGCCAACTTACCTGGTAAGATTTCCTTCTATGCTAGATCTTTGTACTTGTTTTTCTTTCTGGTTCTAACGTCTTCGGCTCCTTGTGAGCAGGAAGACAATCCGTGGATACGGTGGTCACGACTTGTCTGTCAGGTAAAAAAATCCCCTGTATGGTATCTGCTCATTCAAAAAATTATTTTGATTCCCTGCATTTTGTTTCCACTGAAATTGACTCTCGTTTGTTGGTTTCCCTTGCAAGTGGAGCGACCGAGGGTTTTGGTGCTTGGGCACTCAACTATTCCGAATAAAATCCGGGTAGCGTCGTTCTGTTTACTTATGGTTTGCTTGCCCTTAGTCTTTTGGCGTGTGGATTGGTATGGTTGTTGGCCTCGAGCCACTGTCTGTGCTTCGTTCTATTGTCGTGTAATGTCTCTGTCGAGTCGTAGGAATGGGTTTGGGGATTTATGGGGTTTGGTTTATGTTGGTAATGGTTACGGTTCCCAAGTTCGTGAATTGGTTCATTCTTAAGTTTTTGCACAAAATGTAAATGGAAAATAACTTTTGATGACTATATATGAACTATTTGGAATTGAATTTTGGTTATGCTTTTAAATTCACATACCTAGATTTACTGTGGTTGTTCTCTTCACTGTAATGGCAAGCTTTGATTTCGTATAGAGGAAATTGTATAAACGATTTCTTGTTGTGTGTTTGGTTATTCTGTTGGAGTAGCCTGTAGATGGGCGCTGTTACTCCTCCAAATTGAACGACCTCTCCATTCGAATATTTCCCTTTCTCGATTTACATTCTGTGACCATGCATTGATAATATTCACATAGTAATTCAATACAAAAATATTTCAGAAATGATTAGGACGCTGTAAGGATATATGTGCACAGAAAATTGTATTTTTTCTTTCTATATTTCTCTCTCAGTCTGAACCCCTGTATTTTGCTTTTTTTCACTATTTAATAGCGCTGTTTACAAACCGTCCTAACTGCTGTTAGTTTGTTCAATTGGTTACATCGGTTATTCCTCATACGGAACTTTGTCTGGTTTTCTAGTATATTTTCTTTTCATTCTTTATGCTTTTTACAACACTAACTTAACTATTTGAAAACAATGACTAACTAATTATTATTGCTCCTAATTACAACTCATTACAGTAATCCTTAACTTAATAAGAGAAAAAAAAAAGTATGTTTTCCACTCAATGAATTAATATCTCTGTCCTCTTCAGAAACCATATCCTGTCACTTTTGACTTCGTCCTGTCAGCTAGATGCTCCTGCATCAATTGGACTAAATGCCCCAATGCTTTATATAAAATGGTGCACCATTGTAGAGTTATTTTTTATACAAATAGAAAAGAACATTGCGATACTTACATAAGGCACATAAGTCTGTAAACTATTCGAAAACACCAAACAAGGGTTAAATTAAAAAAACAAAATGGTCAAAAAACTCATTTTCACCATTTCGCTATTCTACTCACATAAAGCACTAGTGCTTTCCATTTTTACGAAAGCCTTGGTCTGTAAACACATGGTGCACCATGGTAAGGTCTTTAATTTAAAAAAATTCAGTACAATACTCATATAATAAATAATTGGTGTCATTAATGGAATTGTACATCCCGATTCTTAATACACGATGGTGCATCATTCGAGGGTTACTTTTTTAAAAATAAAAAATAATGGTGCACTAAGTGAATCTCAGTTTTAAAATTCATGTTCACCATTCTAGTCCTATACTCACACAAATCCCCGGTGCTATGACTTTTTTCTAAATGCCTCGATGCGTATACGACATGGTGCACCATTGTAGAACTTTCAATTTTAAAATAATGGTGCACTAGGTGAAACAAGAGCACCGATGCATATACTACTTGATAACACCAGAAAAAGGTTAAAGTTGAAAAATGCTGGTCGTAAAATTCATTTTCACCATTTTAGTGCTATACTCCCATGAAGCACCGGTGCTATTACCATTTTGAAACACCCCGGTGCATACATAACATGATGGCCATGGTAGGGCTTTTAATTTAAAAAATTATGGTCACTTCGCAAAAAATCTATACCAGTGTCGCAGGTTCAAGTGCATTGGAATAGGGTTAAATAAAAAAACTTACCGGTTGTAAAACTCATGTTTACCATTTGTAGTGTTGTAGAGCTCTTAAGCACAAGTGTTACTTTTCCCTCTATGAAGCAAAATGCTATTGGTGCTCCGCTTTGTTGCCATCCTTTCGTTCATTTCTCACTGCGTGCCTTCCAAATTTTGTCAAATGGTGGTCAAATTCATTTTTTTTTATTTACGTGGTAACTATGCCTCCCTGACAAGTAAATGTCTAGGTAATGTCTATGTTTCTCAGTAATTTGAAGTTTTAGGGGAGTACAATTCAAAATTTGGTTTAAAAGTGCATTTTTATGTTTTAATTATTTTTTCTGCGTGGTGCACTCGAGAGCTTCAACTCCTACCATTCACAGTGCACCCTGTAAATTTGTAGGGTGCACCGTAAACCAGTGCATAATGTTTACATACCACAATTTTGTAATATTATTCAGTGCATTTCATAAATAGAAACACACTAGGTTGTGAAGTTCTATGACACACCACTTTAGAAATGATAATGTCTTCAACTGTGCATCTAGTAAAAGTAACTTCCCAGTGCATTTTTTTTATTACCAAACACGCCTTATACTATTAAAAAATTATAGCTCGATGTGTTTGGTAACATGAATGTTCCGGTGCAGTGTATCAATGTAAAATTAAACACTAGTGTGAAATGTTATGTCAACGCACCACATCAAAAAATAAAATAACTAACATTATATATGTTCGCAGACCAAAAGTAGTGCATCAAGTCAATGTACATAGTGTTTTCGGTGCATTCCTTTCTTTTGGCGCACCGCGTACAATGCATTCCTACTTTTTTGGTGCACTGAGGTTGATTTTTTTTAAATTAAAAGTTATATGTCCATATTTGTAAACACATTTTTCATTTAATAATATATATATTATTATATATATATATTATATATATATATATTATATATATGTTTTATGTATGAGGTTGATGTATTTTATATGTCAACCATGCAAAAGAATTGAATGGAGATAGGAGCAACAATGACAGGAAAAGAGGGTTGACTAGTACAATATGATACAAGACTACATATCACATAGTTTCACTAACAAATTTTTAAGTGTCTGGTGGAAAACTACATATCACGTCCTTTGGTGCAAAGGAGGTTAGGTGCCTCTCACTATTAGTGAGTACCATTGCACACTACATTAATGATGGGAAACACATCAATTTCCATATTTTATTTTATGTTGAATCTTTGGTGCAAAGGCCACGATGTATCAGATGCTCTGCCATTTTTTTGGTAGCAGTTTTGTATAACTTTAGATAGATGTCATGCTATGAAACAAGGGAGGTTGAACTCCCCTTTTGATTCAGAGCTATTCTGTTTATCGTTTGTGATGTTTCCAAAGATGAGGCATGCTTTTGAACATCACCTTCCTAGGCCAATAAGTGAGGTACATATGCACATGTGGGGCAAGATGATTCCTAAGAGGGGTTAGTTAGAGTATCCAGACAAGATTTCCTCCGACGCACTGAGTTTAGTAGCCAGTGAGGCCAATCACATATTCGTTATGGTGTTGTGTCCTTATGTAGGGATGGATTGGTGGTAGTTTCCCAACATCCTCTGCACACAGGATGAGCGAACATATGAGAGAGGTAATATTAGTGATTTCTTTAAATGAATATAGTATCATTTTATTGTCTTAATTAATTAAAATAAAATTTATTCTAGCATGTTCTTTAACTTGTTTTATTAAATTGTTTAATGAAATTGTCTAATTATTGTTGTATACTATATATTTTTTAGATATTGACATAGTCATTGGGGATATGCTTCCTCCTCCATCAGATGCATAAGCAGAGATGGTCAAGGCCATGGAGGGTGAGGGGTGTTCTCAGATGCAAATACTTGCGGGCATGCAACTCGTGCGTAGGCATGAATTAGACTCAAGATATAGTTGGGCGACCTAATCTCTATACTTTTGGTTAAGGTGAGAGTCCACCTTGTGATGACTTGAGACATCAGGGAAAATCTTAAGTTCCTGGAGCTCTAGATGGACTTGCTGCGCGCTATCATGAGTCATATGCATAATATTGTCAGAGCTACCAAGTTTATAATGGCATTGAGGAGGGATGGCCATGCAACAGATACATAGTCTTCACATAGTACTACTTCATCAAATGATGATCATGCTAGTGATCCTTCTGATAGTACTCCACCTCCTTAGAATGGCCATTGAGAAGATACACAATCTTCACCCAGACGTACTACCCCATCGGATGATGTTCAGGGTAGTGATACTTTTGGTAGTACTCCACCTCCTCCTCATTCACCTCATGATCAAACACTACCAAATGTTTCTCCTTAGAGAGCAGACCAACTACCTCCTCCTGCACCTCATTGTTCGACTCTTGAAGCAGTTGACCATCCATTGCCTTTTGCTACAAACTACACTACCATTAGTATTATTGTATCATGTATTTTATATGAGCTATTTGACTTGTTTGTGGTGTGTGTATATATATATTATATATATATATATATTATATATATATAATATGGTGCATTTTTTGTCTCATGTTGTTACTTAATTTACATGTTGGTATTTGATGTGTTATCTTAGGTCATGTTATATATGTTACTTAATGTGCTTGCAGATAGATGTGTATGTTATAACAATTATTTGACACGAGTTGTATATTTGAGAATGTATGTTGGTGATGATGTTAGACAATTGCTTGTTTTTTTAGATGTCATCACGATGATAATCATTTAAATACAAATTTCAAAATATTTATAATAAAATTAAATATGTAACTGACTCACCTATATATAATCACTTATAATTAAAAAAATGTTTCGTTAAATATTGGATTATAAAATAACATTACAATAATTTTGATTTTATAATTAAAGTTTATTATTAATTGATAATTATGAATAAATCATCATCTTAAAAAGATATTTATTAATTTATATTTATTATTTAAATATGTTTTTTTAAATTAATATGTATTTTTTTATTTTTTGTTTTCTAATTTTTATGTTTAAAATTATAAATATGTGAAAATGCAATCAATAAACTAATATCAATAATATTTATTTTAAAAAATAAAAAATATTTTTTTAATCTTATTTATAAAATTCATAACTTAAGTCATAATTTTTTGTAACTAATTAAATTTATATATAAATAAAAAAATATTTTAATAATATTTAATTTATCACTAAAGTTATGAGAGTTTGAAGCAATTTAAATTTAATATTTATAGCAACTATTACCAATTTAAATTCAAATTTAATATCCCACCAATTATATAAAATACCAACATGACAGATAAAAGACAATATAATTAGCATGGAATATTGTTACATGTGATTATGATGATGATGCCCAAATAAATTATTAGATTTGTGTGTTGGCTAATGACTTTTATATGTGTTAGAGGTGTATATAATTAGATGATGTTAGTGAATTTGAATGTGTATTTTAGATTATGTTTATGATTATTCGATGATTATCATCATGACTTTTATTTTTATGAAATGATATATATTTATTATAGATTATATATTGATGAGCTTATACCAAAATTTTATATATGAAATTACATGCAAAAAGATTTACTTTAAATAAAATATGCAATTTTTTTTATTATAAATTACAAAGTTTAATATGGTTGAAATTGTAATTGTAAAATTACCATAAATAATTTTCTATTATATAGGTAGTCATACATATTTATTATAACTAATGTTTTTCAAAAAACAATTACATATGAATAAATGTTATTTTCCCTTGTATTATTTACTCTTTTTGAATAGACTCTTCTACCCTAAAATTTGTTATTAAAAAGAAGTTATGATCTCCAATCGTAAGCATTCTATTGGCCCTAAATTTGTTGTTTTTGTCATTATTTTGTAAGTTGATTGCTATCAAATTTTTGAATTACTTGTTTAATTGTATTTTTAGTCAACATTGGGGGCATAATTTAAATATTTCCAAAAACAATGGCAAAAGCACGTAAATGAACAAACAACTAAGTTGAAAACCAAATTATCACAAAATCCAAATTTAACTTATCACAAACTTCGAATTAAACAAATATGTTAATTTTTTTTTTTAAACTATAAATTAAACAATAGGAAATACTTAGTTTTAAGTGTAAAAACAATTTCATTGGAAAGAAAAATGTAAAAACAATTCTATTGGAAAAAAGTGTAAAAATGTTTGTGAATTTCTTACCAATTATATGAAATACCAAGAGGACATGAATAAAAAACAATATAATTAGTGAAATAAAGAAAAAAAACATACAATAATAGCATAATTGATGGAAAAACACAAGTATATATCACTCACCATTGTCATCACCATGATTATCTTCCTCGCTTGACATGATAACATTTGTTGTTCTCAAAAATATTTTTTGATCTAGGGTTGTGCCTTAATACAAACCACCAATCCATATCCAACACACGTGGGTAAAAAAAATCTGGTTGTAGTGTTTGGGGAAAACATAAGACTCCTTGGATTCATGCCACTACATTGTAACAAAGAGAAGTCCACTTCAATGATCTCTTGTATCTTTCCACGTAAACTAACATCCCCTATATTAGGTTTTGATTGGTGGCTTACATGACTAGATTGGTCGAACTCAACTTCCACTCCGCATTCTTATGTCATGTGTGCATAATCGACATCCTTCGTGTGAAAATGATGTCCATATGCCCACATGGATGGGTAGCTTTCCACATAAACTAACATCCCCTGTATTAGGTTTTGATCGGTGGCTAACACGACTAGATTGGTCAAACTCAACTTCCACTCCACATTCTTATGTCATGTGTGCATAATCAACATCATTCGTGTGAAAATGATGTCCATATGCCCACATGGATGGGAACAAATGCACCTATAAAATAGTGAAAAAATCACAGAGTCATGTGTCTAATAACCAGAACATAATTAAAATATAAAATATGGAAGTTACAATTCAAAGGTGCATTATTGTTGAGATTTTCTGTTTTATGTAAAATAGGCAAAAATCTCATTAGGTGACAACAGTAGGAATTTGTTGCTAGATTAGCTTCAGGTTGTTGGGAGGGAGTTAATGCATCCTAAATTTGAGTTGAGAGGATTTATGAGGCAGTTAGATTCTCCTAGCTATAAAACAGGTATCCATATGGATTGATTCTTGGTGTGAGAGTTTGTGAGGATTTGATTTTTGGTGTGAGAGTTTGTGTGGACATAGCCCAGATTGGTTGGGTGAACCAGGTTAAACCTCTGTCTTATGTGCTTGATTTATTTGCTGAGTATTTGTTTGAATTTGTTGTGCATCTGATCTCCAACAATTATGAAGTTAAAAATGTACACGAAGAGATTATTACCGAGTTGCTACACCCAATCTACCAACTTCTTACAGTATGTTGCTCTTGATAAGAGATTCTGACGTTTTTGAAATGGTGGAATATTTTTTGCATATGAACTCAAGCATGAATCAAGATATTGCCAATTTGGATATATTTTTATTCAAATTGACATGGATAAAATAAGTAAATTTAGCTATATAATCGAAATATAAATAAAATATGAGCTTACAAGAGATGGAAAGGGTGATCTTGCCAATTTGAATACATTTTTATTTAAATTGACATGGATAAAAAAAAAAAAAATTCAACTAGATAATCAAAATATAAATAAAATATGAGTTTACTAGAGATGGAAAGCAAGAATTCTGCAAAGGAATTTGAGAAATATAGAATGAGATGGAATTAGAAGAATTGGCCATTTCATATTATAAGATTTTCTCCTTACATTTTTGCAAAATCAACAATAAATGTTTTTGTACATATTTAAAATTAATTTCGAGAATCATATAACCACAATTTGAATTTCAAAATTGTTTTCTAACCATGTTTTAAGAATAAGACGACTTTAAGAGGAAAATGCGTCCTATAAACTACCCTAACTCATGTGAATGCATCCTAAAAAATAATTTGAGATAAATATACCATTTTGTGTGAAAATAAAAATTCAAAATTTTTTTAAAGCATATCGGCCCTCTTGTAAAATTAACCACATTGATGTCTGTATGTACTAACCACACTATGCATTAAAATAATAATTGTAATGATGTGTAAAAATAACAACCGTAATGGTTTCCAAGATTTGAAAAATAAAAAAGGATTTCTATCATGTTAGCGTTTTAAAAAATTCCAACGCACCAATAATTTATCTTAATTGATTTATCAATTAATGGACGTTAAACAGATTGGTGCTTTTTACTATGAAGCCCACTGATGTTCTGAAAAACTTAAAAAAAGGGCGTTACTTTATTTTTTTCAAATTGGACAATGAGTCTTAATTTATTTTTTAAAATCTAAATTCATAAAGTTTTATAAATAGTAAGAAGTTGTTCACTATTTCATAATTATTCATAAAATTTCAATGGAATGATTTGCAAGGGAAACATATTGGGTGCATTTTGGAGCAACTTTACATCTGTGATTCACTCAAAACCTTACATAGTGAAAATTTTAAATTTTATTGTTGATTTTACTAATAATTTTTTTTACAATTTCTGTTATATTTAAATTCAGAAAGATAAAGTAAAAAACCTGCATAGTAAAAATTTTACTAAAAATTTTACTAATATTTTTTTTACATTCTCCGTTCCTATTTAGATTTAATTGAAATTCAAAAAAAAAAATCAATACTTTCCTCAAACCTTTGCTTTTTCTTTTTTTTTTTGTGACTACAAAATTTCACCTTCACATTTAACTCCTTTTACCACTTCACAATTAATGTTTTCATTTTAGGCATTTTAGATTTAATGGGTTTGTGTTTTGTTATATATTTATATATATATATATATATATATATATATATATATATATATATATATATATATATATCAGATGTTTGACAGTTAAAGCATGGAGACTTGTGATTGAATCAGATTCAAACACTGTCCTCTTGCCTGCTTTTAAAAAAATGGCTTATGTTTATGAATGCACCATGTGTAATATAACGCATAGTGTGCCTAGGCTAAATAGTACCATTAAATCCAAAAAACTTGTGTTTAATTTTTTATATTTCGGTTTTTTACCGTGATGGTAGTCCTTTTATCATTACATATCACATTGTCATAATTTAAAGTCATTTAACATTATATTTTTCATTGTTGGTGCTAAACAAGTAAACATGCATTTACTAAATTAAACACATGGGTGCGTTAATGCACACAAGTGCATTGGTTATCACACATATTTTTAGCTTAATATTATGTGATTTTTTTATAAAAATATATTTAATGGCTTCTGTATTGAATGGTACAAGTTGTATATTGATAAGAAAATGTCTGAGAAGTTATCAAGCAATAAAAATTTTGATCAACATAATGATAATACATCCAAAAAAGTAGAAAAGACAAGTTTTTTTGTAAACTATTTACGAAATTAAAATGTTTGAACTATATGTAACTTTAAATAATATGTATTGATTATTGCGTATCATGCAGAGCCACAAAATGAGGAAGCTCAATAAGATTCTTTCTATTCTAAGTGTAGAAGACAGTAAAACCCTGATAGAAAAATTACAGAATGATGAATCAAGTGAATGAAAAAATACTATTCAATATGAGTATTTTTATTTATTTATTAATAATAATATACTTAAGAACATTAGATAACATGTTTCAAACAATATATTAATTCATATATGTTTAATGTTCTACAAAGACGAAAAAAGAAGGAAAATAATGTCATCCTAAGAAAAAAATATTATAGAACATTTAAATGACGATGAATTAGTACTTAGCTCATGTGGAGTGGTGCTGAAGGTTAATGAAAGGGGGGAAATATTTTACAAAACTATGAGGGAGATAGTGGAATGAACTTATAGACGTACTTTCCACTTAAAAAAATAAAATTTCAATGATTTCAAGAACAAAATTATATTTAAACTACAATAGGTGCTTCCAAAGAAATGGTCAATCACATGTGTCATATTGGCAATAACAAAAACATACATCAACAAAAAAGAATCATTCAAAAAGTAATATTCCTAACTACTTTTTTTCTAAAATTATATGTATATATTACTACAAAGCATTTATTTATTAATATCAAATTTGTTTATATTTTGTTTCATATGTCAATATAAAAAATATTATTTTTGAAGTTTCTACGATTTGTATTCTGTGTAGAGTTATCTTCCAGGATTATCACATCCATAATTGTTTAAATTGAAGTTTCGAGCCATCCACCGTGGCTCATCATCATGATAGATCAATAAGTAATCTATCCTGATGATGAGCCATGGTGGATGGCTCGAAACATCGATTTATACAATTATGGATGTGGTAATCCTGGAAGATAACTCTACACATAATATAAAAATAGTTTATTACTTTTTCAAGAAAATTATGAAAATCCCAAAGAATTGACAAACTGATATCTGAAACATGCCAGTAGGAATGCCCAAAAAAGTGTAAAAGGAGATGGTCAAAGAAATGGACATAATTTCATCACAAGAGGAGCCATCTAAAAAACAACGTGGTTTAAATGTATGTAACCATTGGTTTCTTATATTAGGTACATATAAACAAATAATTTAACATTAACTATTAATTTTCAAGTATTTTCTTATAGAAAAGAAAACAAAATGGAAGTTATTCAACACATAAAATAAGTCGACAAGGAAGAAAATGGTTGATATCAAAGATTGTGAGTAGTTGTTAGTATTTCCTTATAACAACTTAAGATTTCATTTTTGTATATTTTTAGTTCTTTTACAACAACCATCCTTGATTGTCTTCAAATAGGTGCTAACATACAAAAAAAGATTCATCGGGATAATTGATTGACATTGGGTTAAATATGGGTTGTGATTATACGTTCGCATATAAAAAATTAATAACTAACAAAAAACTCCCTTATATCAAATCTATGATTTATTATGGGGCATAAAACTTGCAAGCAACAAAACATGAAACTATGACATTAGAAGAGTTGCTAAAAGAGGGCATGGGATTTGGTTTTAAAAAAAGTGTATAATTTAGAACTCAATTCTTGATATGGTACATTGCTTTTCGAATTACATTGATGCATATTATTTATTTCAATTTTCATTATTCTTACCAATGTAAATGCACTCATTACACTTTAGTTTTATGTTTGTAGATGGAATCTGAAGAAGATGAAAAAAATTAATGTAATCAACAAAACATTCGTTCAAATAACCTAAGTCATGGAAGTAGCTCAAACACTGAGATTAGTTCCAAATGAATAATGATGATCTATTTGGATATCAATGCAAGTTGTTTTATTTTTTGAAATAATTGTCTATGAAAAATCAAATATTTTGTTTAATGTAATGGACATAGTGTCCCAATTGAAAGACAAGGGGCTACCAATAAGTATCTCATTTTGCATAAAACGGAGCCTCTTATTCATATATAACAAAATACATTTTAATATATTATATTGTGTTGTCCAATGTCGCTATGAAATCTTACACCACTCACTAAATATATTGATGATTAAATATTATAATGAAGAGATGTGAAATATGATGATAAAAAAATTAATCCAAACTTCATATACAAATGCACTAATCAAACTTTACTTTATATCAATACTATTATAAAATATATGTTAATTTTTCAATGAATAACATATTTAAAAATAACAATAATTGCACTTTCATATGTCAATGTTTCTAAAAAAGACAAAAATAGATACTCGTATATTGTATATTAATGTGAGACACTCTAAATATGAGTTTTTCAATAATGGTATTTACAATAATAAAAAATGGTATCCCAATGTGTTTGTAAAATAAATATGCACAAGGGGAAGATATACATTCCATGCACTGTTGTGATTCGCCTTTAACACACCAATGCATCGTTACCTTTAACAGATTGATGCATTAAATTAGTACGTAAAAGGACCATTACTGCAAGATATTTTTTATCTCTCCCAATGCCTTTTGGGAAAATTACAACACCAAGGATTTTCCAAACACATAAGTACTGGGGCGTTATACTTTTGAAACACTAGCGTTAATAAAACTCATCAACACCGATGCATTTTTACACATAACTACCCGGTGCATTGGAGAAGATAAAGCACTGGGGCTGCAAGCTTTTTTTTCCTACCCTGGTTCCTTTCCTGAAAAGTACTACTCAGGGCATTTTTGGAATACATAAGCATTAGGGCGATATAATTTTCAGGTACCAGTGTTGTTTACATTCAACGACCTGGTGCATGGTATCATAGATTGTGCGAATTGATACTTTTTTATTATTAAAGCACCAATTCTTTTATAAATTTAATGCACCAGTGCTCCAAATGTAATTATCCAGTCCCAATGATTTTATTTTTTACAACACCGATTCTTTTATATTAGTGGCCCACCGGTGTGATTTTTCTAGTAAGTGCACCGATGACCACTAGGAAAATATTTTCTAAAACCTACGGTTGACCATAATTTTTTATTTATGATGAAGTTTCATTATCATCTATGCTAAAGCATTTGCTACCACAAGTGGGTGTTGTAGCAGAGGTTTGTTTTTTACAATTTTTTCCAGTTTTATAACACTAAAAACCTCTGTTATAACCTCTCCTAGAAGGTATTTTCCTTGTAGTGATGATAATTTTGCAGAACAAAGACTAGACATCAAGTGAAACCTATAAAATGAGGTTTCCCCTCTTTCTTCATCTTCACATATTCCATCACTCTAAAGGTATTTAGTATGTTGGTTCATCATTATTTTGATGCATATACAATACTCTATGTTATAATAATGGTTATCACTAAATTTTATTTACTTAAGCATATTCAACATTCACCTCTTACCCACATAGTATGTAATTCATATCATCTCCATTACTACAATAAATACTTAATGGCAACAAAATAAATATAATTAATAGTAAAATATAACGCAATGTATATGTTAGTTATAATTTTAGTTGAGCTCTTGTAGGTATAGTGCGTACTTTTTATTTGTTTCACATAGAAATGTGTTAATGATTTTTTAAGGATAAAACCCTTATTACGGTTAACGGAATTTTCTAACTTGTGTGTTCTCAATTAAATTTAGAGATATTAACTTATGCAGAATGAACTTTATGATCATCACATGATATAAAACTAGGATTACAATATTAAGAATTGTAATTGTAATTATTCAATTTTCTACATCATCAAATCCTCTTTTCTTTTCTACATTGATCATTCGCTTTTCCCTCAAAATCTAGGCATCATTATCTATGTCATGCTTCTAGAGTTTTTTATTTGTTTGCAGCAACATTGCGTGAAAGTGACGTATCAAATATTTTGAGAATGTCCCAAATCTATCTTTCCTTGTACTTCAAGCACACGATCTATGAAATGTATCATTTAAAAAATTAATATTCATACCAATCCAATATTTTGGATCCTCAATAAGATTCCCAAGAAAAATATGTAGAATGTACCATAATTGTTGTTAATAAATAAAAATCTATGCATTAGAGATTATACCCTTATAGCTAATGTAACTCTATCGATAAGAAATAACAATCAATATCATCAATAATAATAACACATTTGGTGGCCTTTAATGAATAATTTTCTTTAACTTTCTGTTTATATGAATTTTTAAAACTCCAATGCTAAATTATTTAGCCTAAATAGAATGAAATTTGCATGTTCCAATATTTTGTAAAATAAATTGCCCCTTTTGGTAATTCTTATACCATTTTAATAAATAATGGTGCTTTAGGAAAAGGTTAAAGTTTTATTACCTTTTTTTTTTTTTTTTTTTAAATTTACAATAATTATAACAAACATGCTCATATTTTACATAAAATTAAATCTTATTAAGTGGAGCTTTCGGAGAGATTTACAATATTATAACAAACATACTTAAAATTTACATAAAAATTAAATCTTATGAAGCCAAGCTCTCCAAACTAGTATGGAAGAGATTAATAATAATTATAACAAACATACTTAAATTTTACATAAAATTAAATCTTATTAAGATAGGCTCTCTCACCCAGTATGGAAGAGATGTTGTAATGTATTGTCACGTCTTGTTAAACATTTTGACTAAGTCAAATTATATAAAAATAAAAATAAAATAAAATTCAAAAACTCTCGAGCCTAGTATGAGAGAGATGTTGAAATCTTTAATATTTTGGCTCAGTAAAATTACATAAAAATAAAATAAAATTAAAACGTAGAATAAAGTAAAATTAAAACATAAAATAAAATAACTAAGAATTAGAATAATTAGTAAAACATTTTTCCTCGATATAATTAAATAAAAATAAAATAATGAAGACAAAAATAACAAAGAAATAATAATATAAAAATAAAAAACATATTTTTTTATTAAAATAAAATAGTCAATTTACCCTTATGAAACGTTTTGACTCACCATTTTCACAACCCATGGTTTTCTCCCATGTGTATTCTTCTCTAATGTAGGGTATCAAATTAAAAAATAAAATTATTTAATCAATATAAAATAGTCAATTTACAGTTATGTGAACATTTTGATTCATGATTTTCACACCCTATGGGTTTTCACATGGTATTCTTATGTAATGTAGCCCATTTAAAGGCATAACATTCTAGTAATTTTACCACACATAAAAATAACCCATTGCAATTTGTTGTGCCAAAGTCAAATCCTTTTGTTTGAGAGCTATATATAGACACAAAAGCTTTATAGAGTGATTAAGTGATTAGGACCTTGAGTTGTTAATGTCACAAGTGGCTATTATTGGTAGATGTAAGCATTCCCTGTAGAACAACAATTAGGCTTTATTTTTTCAACAGAGTGTTTTATAGGTAAAGTTTTTTAAAAAACAGGGAATCTCGTTTCAATTATTTTGATTTATATATCTATAGTTTTTATGTGCCTTCTAGAACACTAAATTAGGCTTTACTTTTGTACCAGAGTGTCGATGGTTTTGATTTATGCGTCTATAGTCTTTATCTCTCAAATTTTACGATTTACTTTAGTATAATTATTATTGTCTCCATAAAAGTCTCTCATAGGAAAACATTTTAAAAGAAAAAAAATGGTAACATTTTTCATTAAAATTTCTTAATTTAAAATAAAAATTAAAACAAGGGTTATTTGTGTAATGTATCAGAGCACTAGGTTTTCTTCGTGAAAGAAGTATTTATTTGTTTGCAATTTTATGTCATGCTTACAAGGTTAAAAATCAAAATAGGTGAAGAAAATCTAGTTGGAAGCCCTGAAGTTGGGTCAAGGGGAAGAAGAGAAAGGTTGCCACAATCTCCAACACCAATTCAGCCTCAAGTTGTAGTTGAGACTACATAGGTCATGTTTCATGAAGCTAAACCTACAAACACGACAGAAGACGAGAAGACCTTCAAAAATGATTTCTTTGATATGACAAAAATGGTGAAGGTCCTCTATGAAGAGAGGAATAGCATGACGTTGCAAGGAGAAAGTTCCAAACCTCCCAAAGGAGAATGATCTTCAGAAGGAGGTAATGGAAAATGAGGTAATGGGAATGGAGACAAAAATCCACCCTCTCCACCATATTCTTCATATTCTTGTTCACAAGCATCTTCACACTCTTCCACTAATAGAACCCTTACTCATACTCATCATCATTCTTCAAAAGGAATTGGTAAATCACCTTTTTTTAAACTTGATGTTAAATTCAAGTTGCCCATGTATAATGGTGAAGTGTATGCAGAGAAGCTTAATAATTGGATTCGCCAGTGGGAGGTCTATTGTAGGATTCAAAACCTTCAAGAGGATTTCATAAAGACTCAATTAGCTTCCTTGAAAATGGAGGGTGCAGCACTAGTATGGTGAGAATCAAAGACCCAAGAGGAGATTAGAAAATATGATAAGATCTCTATTTCTTGGAATGATTTCATTGTTGTAATTAAAAGACAGTTCTACCCTCTAGCTTAGATGCATAAAGACATCATGAATTGGTAGAACTTTAGACAACTTAAAGGTTAAAATGTGCAAGATTACACCCAAGAATTCAGAAAAAGATCTTTGATGTTAGGTGTAGATTTGTAGTCACAGGACACATTGCTGATGTACATAGGGGGTTTACATAGTTACCTTAGGCATACTATCATAATGTTTAATCCTAGTAATATAGATGGTGTGTATGTGCAAGCCACTCATCTTGAGGCAAGAGGGAAACACACCTGAGAAGAAGGTAGTAAAAAGTCATTTAAGGATAAAGAGAAAGAAGATGGTTTCAAAGGAAAGAAAAATGAATCCATTAAAAAGGAAGGAGAAAAAAAAATATGTATACATTGTTCCAGGGAGGGTCACAATGAAGCTCATTGTTGGAAGCTTCATCCCGAAATGAAACCAAATAAATTCAACAACAAAGGAAAATAAAAGACAATTACAATCACTCAAGAAGATGATTTGGGATCCAAATCGGGTGATGAAACAAAAAATCATAGCCATGGGGTTTCCAGGAAAGGAATCCATTGCCAGCACTAGTTCTTCAAACTCACATAATGAAACTCTAAATGAAAAGAGGAGAATAGAACTGTTTCACATAAGGGTGATATCAAAACATAACAAGATTCATACGTTGTTCTATAGCGGCTCTCAAGCCAATCTTATCTCAGAAAACATTGTCAAGAGTTTAAATATGGAAACTATTCCACATCATAAATTGTATCCACTTGGTTGGGTATGTCACAATGAACAATTACAGGTTACTAGAAAGTGTAAACTGAGATTCATTATTACTACAAAATTCATAGATGAAGTTGAGCTTAACATTGTGTCATTAGATATCTGTGGCATCATTTTGGACAACCCGTACCTTTATGACATAAAATATATCTTCCATCAACATGAAAATAAATATCATTTATTAAAAAATGGAGTAGAACATATTGTGAGAGCTCACAGCAAGAAAACAAATCTTTCGCTTGTTAATGCAGGGTAGATGGAAAGACTGGTGAATTCGAGAAAGAATTGTATGCTTTTCATGATCAAACCCGAGAACGATATTGATTATGATGCATTTGATAGTTGTAATTCAAATCTTAAAACTGATTTGGTTGATGTTGTTAACCAATGTCATGAAATAATTCAGCAATCAAAGGAATTACGTCCCAAGATGGGAATCCAACCTGAGTTACAGTTGCAACAAAAGTGTATTCTTCCTAACATTGGCATGTATAGGATGTCAGCGAGGGAAAGCACAAAAATTAAGATGCAAATCCAGGGATTGTTGAATAAAAGGATGATTTGGCCTACTCCTTTACCATGTGGTGTACCTCTTGTTTTGGCACCCGAGAAGAATGGTAAGCATTTCATTGAATGAGATTCAAGAAGTTGTTTTCATCAAAGTAGAGTTGTTGAAGGAGATATATGGAAGATGACATTTGAAACGAAGCAAGGTTTGTTTGAATGGCTTGTTATGCTTTTCGACCTTTTCCATGCTCCTACAACTTTTACGCGTATGAAGAAAGGTGTACTGAAGCTATTTCTAGACATGATAGTCTACTCAGTTGCCATTTTAATTTTTAGAAAATTTCATTATGAACATGTCATGTATGAGAAAAAAATACTTGATGTTGTATGTCAAGAACATTTGCTTCTAAAGATGTCAAAGTATATGTTGGATAAAAATTCTTTGACGTACTTGAGATGTGAAATTGGTTCTTCCAAGCGTGTTCAAGTTCCTATGGGATTTTTGGTAGTCTGCATCGGACATGGAGAAGGTGAGATGAAGTTAGACCTCTCCAATATTGAAGCTGTAATAGTATGTGGCGGTATTGACTCCATTCCTACAGACATAGGTGAAAGAATCATACATCCCCGTGAAGCCGGAGATGCCTTTGTTCTACTCGTAATATATGCAAGGCTCAAGATGGTCATTTGGATAATATGTTTTCTGGGAGAAGCCCAATATTGGAGGAGAAATTTTGTTAATTTTCTTCTATTGGTATTCTAGTGGGGAGGAAAAAAACAAAAGGCATTTGATGCTTTAAAACAAAAGACCAGTACAACTCCAATGCTTGCTTTTCCAAACTTGACATAATCATTTAAGTTTTAGGTTGTTATATGTGACTATGCCATGGGCATAGTCTTTTTGCAATGTGGCAAGTCCTTTTCTTTTCATTTATGAATTTTCAATGATAAAGCGTTTAAGTTGCAGTGACAAAGGAACTTCCATAAGATGGGTTTTCTTCTACTATTCCACTTGGTCAAAAGGTATAAGAAAGGTATAAGCGACAGTTTTGTTGATGTATTTTTTAGGCCTATAGTTTGTATAACTACTTTCCTCGAACATCATTTTGTTTTACATGAAAGCTATGTTCAGAAAAATACATACTTTCAAGATGTATATTCAAGCTTGAGTCAAGGGAATCAAGTGAAGGAATTTTTTTACCATTTGCATCATAATGTATTGTATCATCTTGGTAAGAAGGATGTTTCTACTGATAGTAACATGGCAAAGGCCAAAGAGTTCATTGAACGACTCCAAATGGTACATGAAATAGTGTAAGAACAACTTGAAAAGGTTAAAGGAAAGTACACACAAAGGCATGACAAGAATCATGGAGATCACAAGTTCCAATTCAGTGATTAATGGATTAAGATTAGAAAGGTGAGGGAACTATCCCTCACCTGTTGGTCAATTGAAAGTGATATTTTGGGGTCAAAAAGGCTTCTAGTGGGGAGGAGTGATTAGCTTACACTCAAAATTAGGCTCAAAACTCAAAGTGTCAAAATCTTTATAAACTTAGCTTAAGATCGAAGAAATCGTTATCCTGTTCCCAACGGTGTGAATGAAACTCAAATCCGAGCTCGTATGAATAAGTTAGAGCAAGTCAAAGTTCAGGTTTGACTTGGAAAGATGGAAGGAAAAGATGATGTGGCAGGGCTCTTTAGTAAATAGGGAAGCGCCAAGTGGCAGACTGCCATTGGCCCTTCCTTTTCACAAATCGCAATCGCAGGCGGGCCGACATTAAAAATTAGTGCCATAACAACCAAGTTGTGATGCAATAAGGCATGCGGGTAGGCATTTAAGAATCGGCTAGAGGTGCGATGTGATGGATCACAATTTCAGATCGGTGAAGGGAATACATTATGGAAAATCGGCCCTAGCGTACCCAAGTTGTGATGCGGTAAATGCAATCGCAGATCACAATTGCAACTCATGGGAAGAAAAGACCCACATTAGGTTATCTGTCGATTGCGAAATGCGAAAGGGTCCTAGATGCGATGCAACTTCAGGTTCCACTTAATACTCCCATCTAGTCCGCCACATTGCAATCACACATTGCCGACCGTGTTCACAAGACCATAAGTTTGTCAGGTTTTTATGCCGAGTATTATTTACGATAAGGTAGTGAGTTAACAGATTATGGCTCATTGTGCGGTGAAGTTTTTTCCTAGTTAGCGTGTTTTTGGGGATAATTTGTAGGATCATGCTGAAAATGGGGAAATTTGTGTAGTGAATAATGGGAAAACAAGGAGAAGTCATAACATCTTCATTTTTCCCACAAATTGGATAAAAAGAGAGGCTAGATAGCCATTTTTGGACACTATGGACTGATTGGAGCAGGTTTCAGAAGCATTTGAGCATTGTAAACACATTTTTTTACTTTTTTGAGCATAATAGAGAGGCCCAAGCCATTGGAAGTTGGACCAAGGAGACATAGCTCAGGAGGGTAAACTCATTTATCATGTGCTTGTTGTAATGTGTTTTTGATGATGTTTTGTACATGTTTATGCTGTTGTTCAATTTCTAGTTTATGTTAAATTGCTCATAAAATTAACATAAAAACTCTTCATATCAGTTGCAAAAATTGATGAATCCTTAGGCACAATGAAAGAATTTTGTTTATAATCTGAGGAATATCTTATCACTTCAAACTAATATTCTAAATCAGATCATAGTATCAAAAATCATAACTCTTGTGTTATATTGCATCACCATAATATTGTGTTAGTGTCATGTTTACATTGTACTGGTGTCAAAATTATTACCTTTTTTTCTCTCGTGAGTAACATAGTTGGGTGATATCACATTAAACATGCTTCATACTCAACCAACTTAGGTTATCTTAGCATCAAAATTGCCACTTCTTAACATAGAAAATGCAAAACGTTAGTGTAAACAATGTAATGAAATCATTAATAATTATTTAATTAAATTAATTGACTTATTATTACTATTATTAATTTAATTATTATTGTAATTTTTAATTATTACTATTATTTAATTATTATTATTATTATAATTATAATCATTTAATAATATAGTTTTAATTACTATTTTTATAATATTTAAACTTTAATAAGATTGGATTCATATATTTTACTAAGTAGAGAGAGAAAAAATCATATGCATCTAAATGTAAATATGAAAGTTTAAATCAAATTATAGAAAAACCATCTAATTGTTTCTCCATGTAAACAAGTTTTATGCTACCACCTTGAGGAAAACACATGGGGTCTCCACTAACTGAACCCATGACATAGCACCTATATTTATGAGATATTAAAAAAACCTCTAATTTCACTAGATATTGATAAATTCCTACCAAATATTTTTTTTTGAAAGCCCCTCCTAGTTTTTCTTTCCAATATAAAACATTATTTTTTACTATATATCCTCCAATAAGAAATTTCAACTTTATATACAACATTTCATAAATGAATGTGTAGATATATAAGAAAATGAAATTAATTTTACATTAGAATTTGACTAAATTATTGTTAATTCCTTCTTGATATTTTGAACCCTTCTCCTCCCCATTGAATGAAAAAATAATGAAACATGAGTTCATTAAAGAAGTATTTTCTAGCATTTAAAGATATAATAAAAAGCATGTAAGTCAAAAGTTGTCAATATCATTTAATCCCTATACATCACTGTTGTAATCATTGTTTTGGAAGAATATAATATATTTCAATTATTGAATCGATACTTTCAATTATATATAAGTTCAAAAGTAATTACATTGCTAACAATTTATTACTAAAGGTATGGGATAGAAAATCCCATACCTAGACTAAATTAGTCATTCATGTTAGTCATTTTTAGTTGTATCACTTATTAGCTAGTTGTATATTTTAACTCAGGCACATAAGGTTACTCATTTTTTGTAGTATTTCACTTGGAAATGATGCCACAACTAACATTCTTAGTCATCTAGTCACTAATTTCTCATTTTCTACTAGTGTTTCATTGTTGGTAAAGCCTCTCAGAATATTTCCATAGTTTTTTTGGTATTTCTGCATTTCCTTTTCCAATGGCTTTGTGTTTGACTCTCCCGTGCAGATATTATGATTTTCGATGTGGTCAAGAATCGTCTTGATGAATGGTGATCTTTGGCAACTAATATTTTAGTAATCTTTCCAAACTTCAAGCTTTGATTCAATTGAACTTTTTCTTTGTCTAGTTCATTTCTTAAGGAAATGAATTTTTCTTCTAGCTTGGCGCAATTTTCTCCCATTATTTTTAGTTGACTTCTCACCACTTCTTTTATCCTATTTTCTTCCTCTAGTTTTGTCTTCAAGATGGTAATAGTTGATTCATCAAGATTATGTTCCTTCTTCTCATATTTATGTAATAACTTCCTCTACTTTCCAATCTTGCCTCTAAGCCTATTTATTTCTTCTAGGGCACTAACAAGTTCTCTTCCAAATTTACTTCCGCATCACTGTCTTGTTCTTATTAATTTGTTTTTTGTTTATGGTTGTCTTCATTTACTTCATCAAATTATTTCTATCCATGGCTATGAAGAGGAATTCATGTTTGTCATATCCATTACTCTATTTTGATGTTATACTATCTTCTCTAAAGTAAAAACTTTCCTTCTTGAAATATTTTCCTCTTTTACGTATATAATATTTTCTTTTATTTTATGTTTTTCATCGTCACTGTCTTCCCATTTTGTATATGGTAATTTAACAATAGAATGCTCTACACTACCATAATTAAAAAATTTGAATGGTAACTTACCTTTTTATTTGCTAGATCATATTTTCAACTTTCTCACTTCTTCTTCATTCAATTCATAAGCATAATAATCACATGCTTTATGTAACTTTGTCCTTTTTAATATTGTGATTCTTCTTTCCTTAAATTTTGAATTTTCTTTTTATGTTCTTATTTCATATGTAGTGAGGATTGCATGCAACTCATCCATATTCATATTTTCCATATCCTTCATTTCTTTAATTGCTGAGACCTTTGCATCAAATCATAGGGGGAGTGATATCATCACCTTTTGTACAACCATTGGTTCTTTAAAATCCTCACCAAGTCCGTTAATGGTGTTGAAAATTTCAAGGTTGTAATATTTTCTTCATATTACATCTTTAAACTTACAAACTGTCTTCTATGAGTTTTAAGCTTTTCTTTCTTCACCTTGGCATATCCTTCATAACTACTTTCAAGTTTGTCCCAAATATCCTTTACAAACTCACAATGCATTGCTTTGACAAATTATGTTTCTAATAGGTCACATAGGATGGCATCTAAGGATTTTTCATTATTTACACAACCCTCCATACCATATTTAATCATATGGAGGAGTTTGTGGACTTTTATAACCATTATATATTTCCAAATATCAAAGCCAATATACATTAAATTATTCCTCTTCCTTATCCTCCAAAAGTGATAGTTTGTTCCAATGAATAATGGAGCTCTATTTGTGAAAGATACTTCAATACTAGCCATGTGTGCTTCTTAGAGTTTCCTTCTAGTGGTTATACTGCTTATTGGAGAATTTACTCTGAAACCAATTGTTGAATTCACACTTATATTGAGAGGGGTGAATTAGTATAAGATACTTTTTACTTATTTAAACATTTATGAGTCATAAGAAAACAAACTCATATGCAAAAGCTGAAACACAAGATATAAATGAAAAATTATTTATAATAGTTCTTTGTTGGAACCAACCTAATGGAGAAACAAATCCCCACATCTACAAATATCCGTAGGCACTAACCTAATTCACTAAATTTTCTTGCTATTTTTCCCTTCAGGATGTTTACTAGCTACTTCTACCTTTACCAAGTCTTCTTGATGTGCTTGCCTTCAACAAGTTGACTTCTCACAAAATGTGTCTTTGGCCTCTTCCCAAGAAAGAACTTGTGCAACATGTCAAGTATCCAATTTTGAAAATTCAACTCTGAAACTTTTATTGAGACACTTTTGTATGTCTCCTTGGATCTCTGAAAATTTCACCATCTAAAAAGTCCCAAAAAATGTTATAGAAAAAATTCAAAGCTCACATGTTTGAAATAATTTCAAGATAATTTAGAAACCATACCTTCCACGATGCATATCTCCAAAATTATAGTGAACCAAAGTTTGATTTTTATCTGAGATATTTCTATATGTCTCCATAGGTCTCTAAAAGTTTCACAATCTAAAACATCTATGAAAATAAGTTATACTGAAAATGTCAAAATGGCCTATTTGAAGACGATTTTAGGATTATTCAAAAAACCTAACTTCCATATGGAATATCTCTAAAATTATAGTGAAATAAAATATGTAATTTTTACCCCAGATGCCTAGAGATCTTTCCTTTGTCCTCCATATTTTACAATATGAAACATCTCAAAAGAAAAGTTATAGCAAAAATTCCAAGCTGACTTGTTTAAAGTAGATTTCAAAAGCATTCAAGAAACTTGACATCCTTAGAGCGAATTTCTAAAATTAGAGAGAACCAATTCCTGGAAGTTTCACCACATGTACACAAATATATCATCTCTATATCCTTAAATTTTCACAATTTGAAACATTTTAGAAGAAAAGTTGTAGAGAAAATTTTGAGATGACATGTTCGAAGCACTTTAAGAGCATTAAAGAACCCAAAATTCTTCAAAGCATATATATGGAAGTATATAAAAATAATGTCGAAAGTTTTTACCAAATGTACTAAAAATCATCATCTCTATTTCCGTAAAGTTTAACATCTTAAACACTCGAGAAGAAAATTTATAGAAAAAATACCAATATGACTCGATCACTCCACAAATGACATTTATATTCCACCTTTAATATCCCAAGAGTATTTCCCAACTTCTTTTGGACATCTCATGCCACTTATTGCTTTGATTATCTTCAAATACACTCATATATTATTTATTTATATTGTTTCTATGTTCACTTATAGGACCAACTTGTAGAAGTACATGGTTAATCTTTCATACCTCCACATTCATATGGATGTAAAGGGAGTGCCATATACCATTGGAAAGGTCTCTGAATAAGTTATTCAAACATATATTTTATGCTTCCATTTGAGCTATGTATTTAGAGTAAAAAGGCCTTTAAAAATAAAATATCTAAACTAGGTATAAAAAACCGAAACACAATATTTCTAACAACCTCGATATTGAAATATATATCTTGGATACTATAATCTCCACATATCTTTGACATCAATTACAAAATATTTATAACAATAATCTCACCACCATATTCACATATTCATTATTTTATGTGTCACTTAATGAAACTTTATAGGAAGAGGTTGAAAAATGTAGTGATATATGTTTCATGGTCATTGTCTATCTTTGTCAATATGAGAAATGTCATGGTATTCACTGCCTCTATTTCTTGTGTTCAATTTCCATGTTCACTGCAATTCCATTGTAAGATCCCAAAAATCTGTAAGATCCCAAACTTAACATTTCAACAGATCTATGACACTTAGTGTTATGATTTAAAATAAAATTTCAACAATAACAAGAACACATACAAGATCTAAAAATGAAACCATTTTATTTATATTATTAATTGGAAATAGCACATGCCCATACAATAAGATTAGAACCCATGCAAATGGAATTCACGATTGCTTAATAATGACCATTATAAGACACTTAATCCCACTTGTGAATCCTGGGTGGATCCACCACACAAATGTCACTGCGACATTTTCGTCCTGGGATCAACCTAGAATTAGCCACGCCAAGTTCTCAACAAAGCAAAACAAGATAGACAAACTTAGGATGATCCCATTGTCAGGCTCCTATACCCTTTTATAGGCTTGATGGACTCTCTAGAAACTTATTTTATTTTTTTCCCTCGAAAAACAAAGGGAAACACCATGGGTTGATATCATGGGAAAATACCACAGTCAATACCATGGGAAGATTTCGTTCACTTTGACCATATCAAGAAAAAGGGAATATTACAAATCCTCTCACCCAAATACTGCTTTCCCTCAAACAATCCAATTCTGTCCACAATATAAGCATTTGTACATTGATACCAGGATCCCATAAAAATGAGTGTGCTATCTCTTGTTTCCATGCTAAATGATCTTGAATGGATCCTCCAATACCTAGATCCTAGAAAATCCTTCAATCAATCTTTCCCTCAATAGATCCACCTAGATCCCAATGCCACTTAAGTCCCGAGACCTGTGGATTATGATACCATCACAACCCTTCATCGTTGTATGTACCTAAGGGCTCTTGTTGTGATATGCCCTTCACTAAGAGTATCCTCCTAAGAATCATCCCATAAATAAAGCATCAACTCATAATCTCTCACCAATTCATGCCATGGGAAAGATGAATAATTGTACATGGAATAAATCTACTATGTTGATGTTTCTCAATGCCCCACTCATGCTACTCCAACCAGACACTCAACATGATCCATTTGGGGAACTTTTCCATGATCTCCCCAATGTATAAAGGTGGTTTGGTAGCGCTACAAGCCTTATCTATGTACTCTTCTAAAGGGCTTATTTGGAACTCGCAATTGTCGTCTTCCTACTACCTTGTGAGGTGTTATGCCCCTATACCAATAGGTGTCATATATCACGATTGACTTGGTTTAGCTCTAAAATATGTTCATACCTTTACTTGTTGCAAAGGTTTTCCATATTTGTAAAAAATCAAAAAATTAAAAAATGTAAAGAGGGTATACCCTAGAAAAAGAATAAAAGGGTGAAAAGAATAAAAAGATGTCAAAAAATGAAAGAAAATGAACCCCAACAAAAAGAGAAGACCAGGAAAGTGTGAAAGTCTAAATGCCACTACTTTTTTTAATTTTTTATAATAAATAATTGTGTGCAACTTGTCACCTATGCCACAATTCATGAATAGTCAAATAGTTTAAGCTTGACTAGTTCATATTTTCAATTTCATGTTTTAGAAGTAGAGAATAAAGATCTGACCAAACAGTGTAATCTTGGCAAATAAGTAGATAGGTAGAGTAAATAAAAGGAGCTCAACAGTATAAGTTGAGCCCTTGGATGAAATAAGTGTAGACTTAGATAGGCATCACCATGTAAAAGAAAAGAAAGTTTGATAAGGATTTGCCAGTCTACGTGCACCCTAATAAAGAAGTGAAAATGCTAGGTTAAAGTAGGTAGGGTAAGTAGATGATGGTTGCAGAATAATATGTGGTGAATAATAAGTCTAAATGTGTAAATATTTTACTTTCATCACAAAGGAAAGGCATGTATCTCATGGAAGGCACATCAAGCAAGCAAAGTAAAGAATAATTAGCTTCCCTACTCATTTCCCCTAAATTTTCACTAATTTCCCCTAAGTGCCAAGGTATCTATCAAGTTAGAGGGGCTCAGAGCATTTCTCTGACTTTTGGAGGGACTGGACCCTCATCCCAATAATTTGGAATGCTTAAGTATTTAAACCCCTTCACCAATAATCACCCCCCTTCATAAGTCATTCATTTCTCTAATAATTCTTTTGAAAATTAAAACATTTTGTACATGAAACCCTCACATATTTTTAGCCTAAGTAATGTTATATGCTGAAAATTTTTCGAAAACATGTACTTAGTACGCATTTCATAAAGTCATATTAACCACTAATGTTATTATTATATAGTTCCCCTATATAAACATTACCCATTCCCGTATTATTATAAATACACAAAAACCCTAAATTCTTATATATCCCGCCCCTCGGTTAAATATAACCATAATAACACCGATAATTGGGATTAATTAGTTAAACCGTAATTAATTAAGAGCCCGATCCCTGCCATGTTAATAAAAGGATTAATTAACCCCCACGGTTAATTAATAACTTCTGCGACCAATCACATCACCCCCGATGTAATTAAAAACCTTTAATTATGTTGGGCCTGCCCTCCATTAACCTTCTGCCACCTCACCTCCCCGATAGCCTTCTGATCAGATCCCTCAGATCCGATGGTTGTTGTACATATCGTACGACCCAATGTGACCAAACTTTAGCGTGTGATGGTGAGCAGTTTTCTAAATAGTGCCCTAGCTACGTGTCACTCATTTTATGGAATTGCATGGTCGCGCCCAAATATTGCCTCCCCTCCACTAGCGGTGCGATGAAAACCACTTACCGCCTCCTGCTACCGACAAAATGTCAAATCATTTTCCGGCTGACACCATCTGCCCAAATCCCGAACCTGCCAAAAGTTGACTTTGCATAAAAAAACAAAGTTAATCAGTTTTCGTCCTTATTTCTGAAAAACACATGCATGCAACAACCTGAATGTTGAAAGTCGACCAACTCGTGCACCCAACCATCAACCACCCTCAAACTTACAGTCGACGTCACTCCAAGTCTGCCATTCACACTCAGTGAACCTATAATCCATTTCTCGTCACTAAAAATAGGTATTTACCAGTTTCCGTACAAGAACCGTATAAATACTTTCTTTTTCTGTAATTAATTGGAAAAAATCCAAAAGTCACCAAAATCCAGTCACTGCATTCACAATTCAAGTTTCCTAAGACCCTCTGTTGCACCAATTTCACATAAAAACCCCAGTTTCCTATCCGAATCCACAAGAGCCAGAATGGAAACCCCCGTAGCCCTCAATGTAGCACCTATTATTACCCCTCACCGTGATTTGGATTATCTGCCCCTCGTAGATAATGATTTTCAAATAAAAGACCTGGATACTGATAAAGATCACCTGAAAGTATTTTGCTAATGGTGGGACAATGACATGAACGGCTATGATACCCTAGGAATGTGGGAATCAAATCTCCCAATGTACTTTCTCCCCTCTGTACGCATTTTCCCTGATATTATCCATCAGTATTGTTATCACTTAAGAATTCTAATTCCCAAACTGCTCACATTAGTTTGATGGTAAAGATTCGGTGCTAGTCTAGGTTTGAGTTTTTGTTTGCCTCAGAGTCTGAGTCTTAGGAGTCTACTATGCATTCTCATTCATCATTGGTCTCATAATTGACACAATTTCCATGTGTCAACTTTGTTCAAAGTTTATTATGTGCTACAAAGCTCTTTAGGTGATTTCGTAGTGCATAAGTCAGTTTTTGGTGTTTTCGCAGCGCAACATGTTTTAGGTGATTTCGCAGCGCATAATCCAGATTTTGCACTGGCTGCACTACGAAATCGGAGATTCATGCAATCAGCAGCAAATCTTTCGTAACTGTCAAATCTGTCAGGTTCAATTATGGTTGCATCATCCACTGTCAGCTTATACACTCCACATATCATGTCCAACCACCTATCTCCATCAATACAGTCGCTAGGTACTCTGGTACACTCGGATTGCAAGATCCGAGAAAAGCCAGGTATTCACAGTCTTAATTATGATTGTATTCATTGCATAAGGAACAAATCTACAAACGTTCAATCTGAATGCATTGCATATCAAGCGAGGCAGCTATCAAGTGAGGTAGTTATCAAGCGAGGCAGAGATCAAAGATTAAGATAGTGTTGGTCATCAAACATATCATTCCGTTGGAGATTCATGGAGGGGTCTGCAAAGAGAAAGAGTCACAGGTCAGGCAAGTGTTTAAGGAGTGAACCTGAAGGTTTAGACATAACCTTGAAGAGCAAAGAAGTTGAGCATGCATTCAAGCAAGCTGGATGCTGGAATTTTTGCAAGAAACTCCAGGGAGATCATGCACAAGTCACCAAGGAATTTTCCTTGAATTTCACAGGACTAAACTCAACGGTTGGTATGCTTGAACTGCAGGTCTCACCAGATGTAATATCCACAGTTACGGAGATTCCAAGGGGCAAGAAACTTGGTTTAAGAATTTCAAATTTGATATGACCCCATGCAAATAATTTCTGAAGCACGAGTTCTTTAACTCAGATTTAAACAAGTCTGTTCCTAGAAGTTATGTCAAGGATTCGTATGCCAATTTGCTTACCTACATACAGAGGTACCTTACTTGTGAAGGGAGATATAATAAAGTGTATTCATATCATTTTAAACTTCTGTTGCATTTCACAGGGAAGACATCTATTGATTTACCTTTCTACTTATTTTGTAGCCTAAGCAAAATGTGTGACAAGGTGCAGCTAAGGAAAGAGGCCTATGAGACTTCATTGTTCCACCATGGATTGGTTAAGTTGATTGTTCTGCATGAACTCCAGAAGGTAGGTAGAGACTGGCCCACATTCATCTTCATGTCTGGTTTCAAGAACGAGACTAGTCTTAGTCCTCAAAATACAAAAGATTTGCCAACAACAATTGATCATTAGGCAGAAACAAGATTCAGGAGGTTTATAAAGGTGAAGGCTAGGAAATAGGTAAGGGAACCCACCAAGCCACTGATAATCCAAGATACACCCCAACAATCCCAGAAAGAGAAAATTCAGATCAGAGAGAGTGTAAATGAATCACCCATAGGTGAAGTAGTCCAGAGAAGAATGACAAGTGGCCAATTAGCTAAGGAAAAGGGCAAAGCAGTGGTGACTGAAGACACCCCGGTTTCAAAGGGAAGTCTTAACGACATATTGCAGGCAATTGATATTGAAGAGTCTCCCCTGGTTCAAGCAGATGTGATAAAGTCAGGAAAAGACAAGGGTAAAAGAAATAAAGCCTCGAAAAAGCTCAAGTTCGATGATCTGGTTGATAAATTTGTCTTTAGGCCAAGAAGACCCATAACGAGGAATTTCAAACACATACAGGAGATACTGCCAGGAGTAGATGAAACAGAGGAGATAACACAGTCTCATGAAGGAAAAGGTAAAGGTAAAGTAGTTACCCTTCAAGAAGAAGATAGTGTTGAAGAGTTGAAAGAAAGTTGGAATTGGCAAACTTTGAAATTGCTAGACTGAAGAAAGCCTCCAGAAAACATGCAATCAAGGAAGCTTATTTTAACCAAATGCAAGCTCGGTGGGAGGACAAAACATTTAAAATACCAGATGTGGTAGAATTTAATGTTCAATTCTGTAGCTGGACTGTCCCTGCAATAAAGGAAGCAGAATTCATCAGAAAGGTCAATACAAAGCTGAGAGCTAGGATCAGAGTCATGAAGAAGCAAATTGGGGACTTAAAAATGCAGTTAGGCCAGCAGAAAGAATCTCCTTAAGGAAGTCACACATCAAATAAGGTTATGTTCCAAATTTTGATGGTTTTTTCTTGTTATAATTTTGCTTGAAGAATCATACATTTCCACTCAGTTTTGAAAAGCTTTGGAGCAGTTGAAAAGGATGTTTGAATATAAAGAATCTCAACATTGCAATTTTTTTGTATTAGGCTATGTTTTGGTGATTACACAGCAGTTTCATAGTGTGCTACGAAACTACTGAAGATGATGCCTACGCACAACAGTTTCGTAGCGCAGTACGAAACTGTTGTAGCTCCATAATTCAAACTCAGTCAACCAATTTTGAGGGACCGAGCGGAAATTTTTGAAAAAGGAATCTCTTCCAAGGATCATGTAACAGGTGTCAACATTCAACAAGGGAATAAACAGGGGGAAGAAACATGTATTCGAACTCTAAACTTTTTGTTATAAAGTGATCAGAGTTACTATAGTTCATGATATGTCAGAAAGTTTGGAGGAGTTCTTTTCCTCACACATGGAAAAAGTTGACAACACATCAAGGATGTGGAATTCTAATATATTTTGGTATAATCAAGGAAGAAGGACATGGTTCATTAGTTTCGAATATCTTTGAGGAAAACCAAAACCAAATAAACAGGGGAAGTTTCCTACTTCTTAGGAGCAATGGAGATGATGTGACATTAAAGACCAGAAGGTAGCTACAAACACCTACTACAACTAAACTAAAAGAGAGCACTTGTCAAATAATGAGAATTGATTGTAATTAATGCTATTATTAGCATGATATGGAGTTAGACTCCTATTTGCCTTAGATCTCTAAAATGTATAGTTAGTAGTTTGTTACATTTAATAGGTAGTTAAAGTGTGAATAGGTGTCATAAGAAGTAGAATTCGAATTCCCCTCATGTTGGAGGAGGAATCTCAGCCTTGTAAAAGAACTCTATAAATAGGAGAAAGAGTAATGTACACAGGGTTGGAAATTTATTGAAAAAGCTCTGATATTTGGCTTTATGTAAAGACTCTGTTTTAGTAATACAAGATTGGCTTTGCTTCTCAGGACTCAGGAGGGATTCGATGTTCAAAATGTGTTGTATTGTTCTTTTCTCAATATTTGCAATGGTATGAATGTGTAATCACTTAGAACTCACTCATGGTGCTCTAATTTCCTGTATACATTCATAGACTATGTGGTCCTATATGTTTTTGGTATGTTCTAAATGTGTTGAATCCTGAATGCCTTGACTTCTATGTAAGGTTGATACCATTGTTATACTGAAATGATGTTGACTCCATAAGCCCAATGGATAGTTTCTAATTGTGTTTCCACCACTAATATTTTTACATTCGTTTCATAAGAGTTAGCCATCTTAATCATAATAAAAAACACTAATCCTTTGAGAGAGCCCTCTCTAGTTGGGGAGGCTAAGCCTCATCCTAAAGTAGGTTTGAAATAGTTACTTGAGGTCTTCCTGGTCTGCAGCCTTCCAGGGTGAGATTTTGAGATAACAAGTATCATACCAATTATGATCCCAACCTTAGAGCAGTAATGTCCCCCAATCAAACTATTCTCTTTACAATTATTACAGACTCAATCAATGAGATGCTCCAGTTTCAGCCTAGTCAAAACCTCACCCCCATTTCCCTTGGAGATTTGTTAGAGAAATCATCCAAATTGTCCCAGTCTGAACTCACTCATCTCTGCCAGACTTTCGTTGATAAGCAACATCAATCCAAAAATCCCCCTCCTTATTTGTTAATTTTCTTCATAGAGATAGGAAAAACTATACTTGATATGATAGCTGTAGTGATGGGATTCAACACTAGTGAGTATGTGGATGAATTGACCCTAATCTTGATGTCCATGTTTACCCCTAGTCAGCCTCCTTCTGTTAAGTACAACTATGCTGCATTCATTTCTGAAAAAATCCATAACCAGTTCATGAGACTGGAAAATGAAAAAGTTTTTAAGTATTCCACATTCACATATCACCTTATCCTTTACTATTAGTTTGACAAATTCCCATTTTCTGTAAATAAAATTCATACAAAGGGAAATCCCACATCATTCATTTTTTGGACTTCTATCTTCCACCATTCATTTGCTTGTCCTTATTCATATAATGAGTTCATAGACCAGTTTGTCCACCCAGTGACCACCATGCTGACAAGAAATCCTCCTCCTAGGATTAGTGATGAAATAAAGAGGATCCTTCAGCTATCCAAATAATACAAAGTAGGTGATTGGTACTTGTACCAGAATCACATAGAGATCAAAACATATGTCAGTGAACTTCTTCCATTCAAACTACCAAAATATGTTCCAATGAGGTTGTTTTCATTGGAATATTATAGACAAATGATAAACTTAGATCAGATTCACTTCACCAGGGCCAAGAAAAAAGCACAATTGAGAATTAAACATCACTTAGGCCCATTTGTCTGCAACAATAGAGAAGCAAGCAAAGAAGCAGAAGAAATCCTAGAAATATTCAAAATAAACAAAAGTTTTGTTTGGAAGTATGATCCACACAGTTTCATATGTGATAGGAGAATGAAAAATAAGTTCTCACCATATTTTCATCACAGAATCCCTGAAATAGAGCAATATGCTAATATGGATGAATGGAGGGAAGGGACTCTAGTTGAGATGGATAGTGATCAGGTCAATGTAGATAATGTGATGAAACACCTAGAAAAGAGACTTGACCTGGACTCTTTTGAACAAGTACGAGTTGGAACTTCTCAAAGGCACTCACAGGAAACTAGTGCACCCCTTGCAGAACCATCACAGGGAAAAGAACAAGGGACTAGTACTCCAGCATCAGGACAATCAGACATGTCCAAGTAGCCTGAAATCTCTCAAGAACAGGCTCTACCACAGTCCTATCCAGCTCAGGTTAATATGGGAGACCCCCCAGTTTTGCAAACTCCTCTGAATGAGGAAATTTTTTTAAAAAGAGGCAAGGAAGTAGCTACCCCTGCCAGTGGTCCTTCAGATTAACCTCGTGCTAAGAGGCACAAGCTAAATCCACATTCGAAAGAAGAATTTGTAGAAGAAACAACATGGAATTTGAGGAAAGAAGGTGGAGACAGTCTGCATACATTCCGAGTAGGTGGGAAACCTTCTAGCTCACAAAGGCAAGAACTTGAACAACAACAAAGCGCTAAAGTGTCATCTTTTAGGTCTTCATCTAACAAGACCTTATACATTAAAGAAAAATTCAAGGAGATAAAGGCCAAAAATGAACAACTAAAGGCCGAACCCTACACACAATACTTAAAGATGGCTCCTACCAATCAAACTAGGTTGATGTTAGCTTATGACATCAAGGAAGGAAAAATGCAGATGAGCTTTTTAAAGCCTAAAGTACAACAACCCATATCACTTGCAGACTACCTCAAAACTAATTTTGAGGTCTTGGCCAAAGATATTCACCCCATAGATAAAATAGAATTGCATAAGGAGACAGGGGAAATGGTTTATTCAACATTAACAAGCAAGGCCATGATGGCACACAGATTGGAGAATTCACTGAACAATACTACTGCTCAATTGCAGTTAGAAAGAGCCTCCTCATAGGCAAAGGAAAACAGAATCAAATCATTGGAGGATTTGATTATTGGATTGGGTCAAAACCCAAAGGATGTCAAAGCTGCAAAGGCCCTAATAAAGAAGAAAAATGAAGATATAACTGCCCTGAGAAAGCAATTGAAATTGCCACCTCTTATGCATCCATAGAATACTGAAGTAATTGAAAAGAAGAATGAAGAAGAGCTTATGGACTTGGTCCTCAAGCTAAATGAGTAATTAAGGGAGACAGAGCGGGAATTGGAAAAAAACACTACAAAGCAGGCAGAGTGAGTCGACCTCTCAGCCTCAAAATGTAGTACCAGTGGTTTCTACAGTAGTCCCTTCAACATTGGCAACTCCTCTAGCACCAAATGTCCCTTTGGCCATAGTTGAAACTATTATAGGTACAGATACATCACAGGTAGGAACTTCAAGTTAGAGCACTAAAGAATTAATCAAGTCAATGGAGGAAATGAAGCTCTAGGTTTCTAAATTGCAAAAGGTAAAGGAGAAATTTGTTACCTTGGAACAAAAGTATGATGTCTCAAAAATTAATTTTGTTGAAGAAGTGAGGAAAAATAAAGGCTTGTATCAACAAGTAAAAACTCTAGAAAAGGATATCACATTTGAAAAGCCTTTAACAGATATCAAGAAAATATTATGGACCAACATCAATCAGTCAATCAATGATGTTTGGTCATCAATTCAAATAATCTTTGAGCAGATTGAATTAGTCAAAATTGCTCTGCAAGAACTTGAAAAAACCAAGCAAGAATTAGGAGGGAAGCTTGAAAAGGCTATCATGTTAATAAACTTTCTAAACAACAGAAACATGCATCAATTGGAACATTTGAATATTGAGGTTAGAACTGGAACCATCCTAGAAATCAAGAAAGTCTTAACCAAAAGGTCTCTAATGCAGAACCTAGAAACAAAATGTTAGAACATGCAAAAAGACATAGATGAATTTATGGAAAAGTTTGGCATATTACAGAGTAAAGGAATTCCAAGTCCTTTAGTCATCAATGATAAGTTAATGAGGCATGAGGATTATGGCGATAAATTGGATCAGTATGCAAACAACAAAACCAGTTCCTTTGCTAGTTCGTCTACACCCAAAGCATTACCTACAGGCAGAGTTCTCTATGACAGTCTGGAGAACCTATTTTATGTTTAGCATGAATTGAAACATTTGTTTCCAGTACAACAAAATTTTGTAAAATACACAGAGGCTGATGAAATCTACAGAAAGCTAACAAGGACTATGATACCAAGGGATGATTGGTGGACAGATATGACAGACATTTTATGATTTACCTTGGTAAAAGGTAAATTGTAGTATTTACCATAGTCAATTTTGGTAAAAGAATATGAATGATGGTAAAGTAGGTAAAGAGTATCAGTCAAAAGTAAAAGAGTATCAATGAAAAGATGAAAATAATCAGCCAGGACAAAATTATGAGCAAGACAACAAGATGCACAATCATAGGGCCTACCTCCAGCTCCTTCAACAAAAATAGGGACAGCAAACTAGCAACTCACTTTCAGTTTCTATCTTCGAGACCCTCTGTCTCTACATTTATGTAAAATATAATTAGTTTTTCTAAAATATATCTCTCTCAATTAGGAGATATTTTATTGTAAATTTTGTATAAGTACTTCCTCATTCGAAGTACTCGGGGTGGATTGTTAGACATTTCTGTAGACACCTTATTTTAGAATAGAAGTGTTGTTGAACAAATATTGTATGGCTAGCCGAACCAAGTAATAAAGAAAAGGACTTTTACAGGATTCATGTGTCAAACAAGAGACAAATAAGTATTCTATATCTCATGTTTTTACTGTTTTCTGGTTTAAATATTTCATATGTGTTTCATATCTGAATAATAAACGAAAAACTATATTTCAGAAAGTGCTTTGCTATATTCTGTCTTTAAAATCGTTTATATTCTCAATGTTTTCCTCAAGCTATCGTAAGTAGGGAATTCTTAATTTCTCCCTGCTTTTTAGTTTATCATTCTGGTCATTTAATAAGAAATTCTTAATTGCTTTTTGTTAATGATCACCCACTTCCTCTCATCTTGAAACTTTGTTGAAGGATTCTTAATTTCCCTTCCTCCTTTTCAATACCATTTCACCCTTTCAAGTTACCATTTGTATCTTGTTTAACTATCTTGGCTTGTGAAGCCCTCCTTTGTTGAATCAACCTGATCCAGTTAAGCCATCCTTAGTTGACTCCATAGCCCAATGGCTTGAAATACCTTGTTCTATCCATCTGCTCCTGAATTCCCTCACCAAACAAAATCAATCCCCCCCAAGCTTTCATAACTGGCCTAATATATCATAAACAAAGCTAAATATTAAAGAGAGAGCCCTCTTTGAGTACAAGTTGGCTAGATTTTTTACTTAAAAGTCGGTTTGTGGTTGCCTCAGACTCCTTTTCTTCTTCTGACAACTTCAAGGAAAATCTAAGTGATAACATGAGGGACTTGAGATGTTCCTCTACACTAGATAGTTTGCCTACTGACATATCGCATATCCTTATGAGCTCCTCAAATTTTCTATTCTCTTGTAAGGTAATGTCTCAGGCTGTCCTAACTCTTTGCTTTAACATCATAATACCTGTCTTGAAATGTGCGATCTTTCCCTGAAAGCTTTCTACCGGAAATTTTGGTGCCCTGTTGAATATATTTGTACCTCTCTGCACCAGATGCGCTATGACCACCACTCCAACTTAAGCCTTTGACTGGCTCTCTAGGAATGGTTCGTATTTCACGTTATGTATGTCATGCTCCCCTTCATGATCATGCTCATCATCTTGGTTTACAATTATTGACTCCTCATTTAAGTCTCCTTGAATTTATTCTTTTTGGCCTTTTCCACCTATGGGGAAAATTTATTGTCCATCCTCTCTAGTTGTCAAACATGGATGCACGAGTGGACTCTTATTTACACTTAATTGCTCATACTCTTCATGGATGGACCCATTTATACAAGAGTCTACCACATCATTAGGAAGAATTAGCTCCTTCCTTTCCCCATGTATTTTGTCAAGCTGACTGATTATCTTCAGCTTGTCCTGCAAGTTTCTCTAAATAAGATTATGTTGTTTCTCACAACCTATACTTTATTGTTTAGAACTTCAGATGAACCCTCATGGTCTGAAGGAATATCTTTTATTTTTGTCCTTGTTTCCTCCTTCCTTTCACCTGAAGATGAATGGTTAAGTGCCCAAGATCCATTGCAGATAAAGCATGGTCCTCTCCTTAGTTCATTCTTGCTACAAGTTTTATTTTCTTTTTTATTGCTTCCTCCTTCAATCCTCTTCAACTCCTTTCTAGTCATCACTATTTTGAGAAACTTTATGTTTTGCAGGACCAACTTTTCAACTAAATCACAGGCAACTGGTGATACAATTAGTTCCTTTCTCTAAATGATTAACAATTCAGATCTTAGTATCTTCCAATTGTCAGCATCTCCTTTTAAAAACAATGACATAATCTTCTGCATGCTTGTTTTGACATGTTCTAGATGAGTTGATGTAATGCTGGTGTAAAAATTCTGGAACAAATAAAAGATTAAGTCCTCACATTCCAGATTCAACATGAATGTGCCAAAGGGTAACTCTATCATGAGTTCTAAAATTTCGTGCTGCTTCTGAAAGGAAGGAGGCATGATGTTGTTCAACCCTTTAAGGGATCCTACTATCAGTTGCAATATATCCCTCATGAAATCATTATTTAAGGATGTAGAGGCGATGCTAAAGTTATGATCCTACTGAGAGAAGAGTAAAATATGTGCCTGATCTCTTCACAAGGATGCTCCCAGAGTTTGGGTTGTATTAATGCAAGCATGGATGGCTTGAGAGCCCAAATGAGTTTCTTCCATTTTGGCTACCCCACCTTGGACAAACATGTTTCTAGTTCCTCCAACTTATGAGGGTCTATGGCTGACATTGTTTGATGCAATTCAGATCCAAATGCGAAAAGTTTAGCCCCTCTTCCTTTTTCTTCATTTTCTTCCCATGGGTGCTTCTGTTGCAAAATGGAATAAACTCTTTTCGATAAAATTCTACTATTTTTACCTTTATTTTCGTCTAAGGAGGTTTTTTTGTGTAAATGACAATATATTCTTACTAGTTCATCAAGAAGTTTTTGAGTGTTTTACAAGGTCTCTTCAAGTCGATCCATCTTCTCCCATACCAAAGAAAGAAAATATACACTAATTCTTCATAAGGATATTCTTTCAATCATGTCTCACCAAATATTTTAAAAGAATTTGACACATAGTTACTATAGCCATAGACTTAGAAATTAGCCTCCCTTCACTTCTTTTTTTAATTTATATATCATACCTCTTTTTCTCTCTTTTTTTATTATTATTAAATAAAACCAATATTATTATTATAACCCTTATATATCCATTATTATACTATATAACTAAAGTTCTTCCTGGATATATTAGTCATGAGCCGAATTAAAACTTGAGGAAGTGTTACCTAATTGTTGCACCCTTGGCATCACGAGAAAGGAAGTCTCCTTACCACTTGGAATTGTTTCATGGTTAACTTCTTTCAACTACCCTATGATAATGGCCTTGGCCCTTGTCCTTGGAGCTCTAATGTGCCTACACCCCAAAATAAAACTTTCTCCTTCCCCCTTTTGGGTTATGCCTGACGACCATATAATATTGGCACTAATGCTAAAATATTAAGAAGGTAACTTATGATCTTTTGCATATGTTGTTGGTTGGGTGTTAAGTATTTTGTAAGTCTAAAAGGCATTCATTATGGGATCATTATTTGCATCGATAGTGTTGAACAAGGAAAAATAGAAGTCATTGTTGGATTGTATACAAATGTTAGCTCCCTGGTAGAATAATCGCTCAGAGAAGCAATGGCTTTAGATAGTTTATCATAATTTATTTTTAGGTAAAAGGATCTATGTTTAGGAATATTTAGCTTCATGATCTCTGCAACATATAGCAAAATTAATGATATGTGACCATTGGTCAATCCGCCATTGAACCCAGGAACCTTCGACTTTGCTCAATTTTAGGCATGTCGTCCTTAATCCATGCAAACACAACTGGACTATTTTCGATCTTGTGCTTGTCGCAAGGGTGAGTATAGATCATTGGTTGATCTATTTTTGTATGATTAGTGTTTTAGTGCTAATAACAATTACAGATTTATAAACATGTGTTGAGGTTTCCTTAGTTGTTTGTGCATGCAATTAGGAAAATTTCCTTAAGTTGAAAATGACATTCATGAGAAATATAGCTTCAAAGAAAAATATTGAATAGAAAACATTCAAAGTAAAAAAAACCATCAAGGAGACACTTTAACATAGTGTTTTGATGAAGGAGTTCACCCCTCTTGGGCTACATCTCCTTGGTCCAACTTCCATGGCTTGGGGCTCTATATTAGCTCAATGTGGAAAAAAGGTGTTTTACAAAGCTCTACAGCTCCTGATACCTACACTAATGTGTTCATAAATGTCCAAATTAGCCAAGAACACCTCTTTCTGAGCTCAATTTGGTCGAAAATTGACTTCTCTAGGGTTTAGTCAGTCTTTCCAAGAAAAGCTCTGCTAAATCTGGGATGACTCTAGTTAGTGCACTAAATCTGGTGGCAGGCACAAATTTGGGGGCACTGCTAAATCCACCACCAGATTAATCTCAAAGTTTAACTACGCTTCATTAATATTTAAAACTGGATTAGCACTTAAATTCTGTGATTAGTGCTAACCATAACCATTATATCTTGTGGTTTGAATCGTTTGTTCACATGCAATGTAACGTCGCATTAATTGTTGGAGCGAATCGTAGGCACTGACCATTGTGGTTACATCTGTCATGTTCGCATACAAACACTAATCATCACAGAGTAATGTATGTCGGAGCCTCTGGCATTAATAAAATTGTTGCAGTGATGCATTCACATGGTAACCATTTGGTGTTTGGTGGATAGGCACTGGAACAACTTGTAACCGTTGCGGTTTTTGACATTGTGTTCACATGGGGCCATTGTGGAGTGGTTAAGTTGGAGCCGCTAGTTCATAATCGTAACCATTGTGTTTTGTTGTGTTGTGCTCAAATGGGGGGAGGGCTCACCCTCGCCTAACCACCCAACTCCACAACACTTAACCTTAAATATAATTTGCGAACCATTGGGGTAAGAACCATCAGGTAGGCAAAGAGTTAAGGCGTAAGGTTTATGTGTAGGAGGTTGTAGGTTTGACCCCAATCCCCTCCATATATTTTTCTCCACTGTGTAGACAACCAACCTAACCTTTGGGAGGTGCCATGTGGCGGCCTCTAGGCTTGCCACGTGGCATTCTGTCATTTGTCCAATAATCCACCAATAGAAACGTGCCAAATCATCACCTGTAAAACACAATGAAATGATGACACTTGTCGATCCCTGATTCGTCATTGACCTGCATTGACCATGCTTAGTCACTTGCCACGTTAGTAGTACGGACTGCTGACTGTGTAGTGACTAGGAACTTTTTTTTTTTATAAATTTCACTTGTTTAGAAAAGCAATCATAACACAATAACTTTCTCATATGAACTCAGTTTTTGACGAAACGAGTTACATTAGTATCATATTTCTGAGACAGACACAATCATTTATGTTTTGGGCCATTCTAAGAACCTTTATTTTTGAGCTAAATACTAAGCACATGATCATTCCTCCCCACTAGAAGCCTTTTGGACCCCAAAAGATACTATCAATTGTTTAGCAGGTGAGGGTACAACTCCCTCACCTTCTCGATTTGCAACCATTTGGCTTGATAAGGCTTTCGTCCCTTGATTCCCACTCTAAGGTATTCGACATCCCCTCTTGTTGAAGTCCTGGTTCTTTTGTCAAGTATGAGATCTTGCTAAAGCTCATCTATATATTCTAGCAAGAAATCATCTATTGATGGTAGCTGAAAATTCTCTCCTTAATCATCAATCAAAGGAGGCTCATCAAATTCTCAACATTAACAACAGAGTATATTTGCATATACGGAGGCAAATCAAGCTTAAATGCATTATTACCAATCTTTTCCAAAATTCTAAAAGGACCATAACATATTGTTTTAAGCTTTTTACCTTCCCCTTGAAGTCTCTCTTTGCTAATATATAACCAAACTTCATCACCAACATGAAATTTGTGATCAACATGTTTTTCATGCCTTGTCTTGTAACTGCTTTGACTTTTCTCAAGCTGTTCTCGCACTCTATGATGTATCAACTGAATTTGCTGTATGAAATTCCTTGCCTTATCGATGCCACTATGACCATTGATGGCGATATATTTCTCAAATATGAAGTCCAATGGTGATCTTGGCAAGTACCCATAACATGCCTCAAATGGCGATGTATTTGTGGAAGAATGCTTTTCCCAGTTGTATGCATGCTGTATGCAATGCAACTATTCATCCCACAACTTGGGATGTTTGTTGCAATATCCTTTAAGAAGATGAATAACTATTCGATTCACCACCTTGGTTTTCCCATTCGTTTGTGGATGACAGGTTGTACTTTTCTTCAACTTTGTGTCCATCATGACCCATAAATTTGACCAGAAATTCCCAACAAACCGAGAATCTCGACCACTTACAATAGAAGTAGGAAGAACAAAATGAGCCCAAATGTTTTGGAAGAAAATATGATTTGTTTGTTCGGTTGTAATTTTCTTTTTACATGGTGTTAGTATGCACATCTTGTTGACCTTGTCTACAACTATGTACAAGTAATCATGACCTTTCCTTGACAATGGAAGAAGGCCTCCTACAAAATGCATTAAGATACTCTCCCATGGATGTGAAGGTACTGGAAGTGGAGTGTATAAACCAAGTTTCCTATTACTAGGCTTACTTGTAGCACATAAATAACCTCCTCCTATGAAACAAGAAGCATTATCCAACATGCGTGGCCAATAACAATACCTTTGAAGATTCACTACTGTCTTGCATACACCAAAGTGTCTAGCAATCAATGAAGTGTGTGCCTCCCTTACGATATTGTTTCTTTCTCCCCATGGAATACACAACTTGCCCAAGTGATATAACGAACTGTTATGTACATGATAATCCAACTCTTCAATTTGGTTTCCTTGACTCAAGCTTGCATATACTTCTTGAAAATCAATATCATTTTCATACTGTTCTAAGTAACTTTCATGCAAAACATAATTATGCTTGAGTATGACAGATGAACTTACAATAGGCCTTGAAAGCATATCATCTACCTTATTGTAGATTCCCTTTTTATACCTGATAACCAAATGAAATTGTTGTAGAAAACCCATCCATCTAAAATGGTGTGACTGTTGCAACTTTGACTGTGACTGTAAGTACTGCAATAGTTGATGGTAGATATGGATGATGATCTCCTTCCCCATCAAATAGTGCTTCCATTTCATAACACTTTGTACCAATGCATAAAGTTCTTTGCCATATGTGGGATAGTTTGTTACAACTCCATTAAAGATTTCAGAATGAAATGAAATGGGCTTACCATGCTGCAATAGAACTACTCCCATGGCATAATCGCTTGCATATGTTTGAATCTCAAATATATGTCTAAGATCGGAAGTGCCAATACTGGTGTTGAAATTATCTTTTGCTTCAAAGCATCAAATGCTTTCTTCTGTACATCTCCCCAATGGAAGACTTTCTTGACACTTGTCAATGCATGTAATGGAGCTGCAATGGAAGAAAAATTAGCAACAAAGTTTCTCCAATACTGTGCCACCGCTAAAAAGATTCTTACCTCTGTAACTGTATTGGGCTTGGGCTAATTCAGAATGACCTCAACCATAGAGGGGTCTATCTTCAGTTCACCTCCTCCAATAATGTGTCCCAAATACACTAAAGAAGTCTTGCCAAATTCACGCTTCAGCATCTTTAAAAACAACTATTATTTTCTCAAGACATCAAGTACTTTGTTTACATGCATGACATGTTCATCTCTTGACTTGTTGAATATGAGGATATCATCTAGCTAGACAATGAAAAAATCATCTAGAAATGGTCTCAATACATCATTCATTACACTCATTAAAGTAGTTGGTGAATTTGTAAGACCGAAAGGCATAACAAGCCACTCAAACAATCTTTGTTTAGTTTTAAATGCGGTTTTCCAAATGTCTTCTTCAACTATCCTAACTTGATGATAACCACTTCATAAGTCTAACTTAGTGAAACACTTTTCATACCTCAACTGATCAAGAAAATCATCAATTCTTGGGAGTGGATAATGATTCTTTACCGTGATTTTGTTCAATTCACGGAAATCCACACACAAGTGCCAAGTTCCATCCTTATTTGGCACCAAGACAATGGGCAAACCACATAGCAAAGTAGATGGGCATATGATACCTTTGCTCAGAAATTCTTGAATTTTCTTTTTCATTTCCAAGCTCTACATAATAGACATGTGATACATGCCAATGTTTGGAAGTGGAAAATCATGTTGCAACTAAATCTCATGTTGAATTCCCCTCTTGGGAGGTAACCCCTTTGGTTCCTAAAACATCTTGCCATGCTTGCTTACCACATGAAAAAAATCATAGTGCAATTTATCATCATAACCTTCAAAAGATTCATAATCAATATCATTCTTTTTCTTTATCATGAGAAGCACAAAATGTTTTCCTGCATTTACTAGTCTCTTCATCTGCCCTGCATTAACCAAAGAAATGTTCAACTTTTTTTTATGGCCTCTCACTATGTACTCCACCCCATTCTTGAGCAATATGTATTTTTTGTGATGGAGATAAAATACTACTTTTCTATCATACAAATAAGGACTACCCAAAATTCTGATATGTCAAGTGGAACTACATCTAACTCAACTTCATCAATGAACTTTTGAGTAATGGCGAACTTGAATAAACACTTCCTTGTAACCTGTAAGTTTGCATTGTTAACTATCCAACCCAATGGATATGGCTTATGATGAGGTATAGTTTCAAGGTTTAGGTTTTTAACCATGTATTCTAAATCAAGTTTGATTGTGACCCACTATCAAATAATGCATCAATCTCTATATGATTTGAAATCACTCTAACATGAAACAACTCAATTCTTGACTCTTCATTTGGAGTGTTGTTTTGACTATGTGATGAACTAGTGCTTGCAACAATTTCTTTTCCCTTTTGTAATCATGGCTGAAATATTGGTCTTACCACCAGAATCTAAACCAATGTCATGTTGTGTGGTAGCGGTTGTATTTTTTTTTTCCCTTATTGTTTTCTTTCTTAGGCCTTAATGCGGGATGCAATTTCCAGTAGTGGGCTTCATCATGCCCCTCTTTGGAACAATGTTTGCATGTGATTTTCTCCCCTTCGTTTTTTAGACTTGCATTCTTTTTTCCCTTCCATTTTCCACCCTTCTCTTTCTCCTTGCCCTTGAATGGCTTCCTCTTACTACCATCTTCTTGAATGTTCTTTCCTCTAGATTCAAGGTGTGTGGCTTGCACACATACCTCATCTAAGTTATTTGGATTGAATATTAGAATAATATGTTTCAGATAGGAATGTAAGCCCCCAATATATTTCAGCACTGTATCTTGAGAATTCAAGTTCACTCCTAATAACAAAGCTCTTTTTCTAAACTCCTATGTATAATCTTGGACTATTTGGCCTTTAAGTTGCCTAAAATTCTGCCAACTCATAATGGCTTTTTGTATATAGGCTAAAGGATAAAATTGTATTTTAATTGCAGAAACAAATTCAACCCAAGTGATGGATAACCTACCATGGATTCTCATTTCCTCATGAGTCTTTTATTCCCACCAAACTGGTGCAACTCATTCTAGCCTTAGTGAAGCCAACTAGATCTTTATGTTGCCTTCAAAGGTTCTGAATTTTGTAGTATACCTCCAACTGTCAAATCCAATTGTCAAACTTTTCTGCATTCACCTCTCCATTGTACATGGGAAGTTCAAATTTTATGTCCAATTTAAGTAATGGAATTTTTCCTTTTGGGGTTTTTAAATGAGTGTGGGAAGTTTCATTGGTGGTAGTGGAAGATGATGTTGTGTGACATGGTGAAGATGATGAGGAAGATGATGAGCTTTCCGCAATTTCCTTTGGAATACCTCTTCTCATATTTTTTTTCATATGAGCTTCCTTCTCCATGTGGAGGTTTAGAACTCTCTCCAACCATTCTAGTGTTTCTCTCTTCATAGAGGAATTTAACCATCTCAGTTAAAGTGATGAAATATTTCTTGAATTCTTCCTCTTCTGAAGAGGGACCTTCATGCTCTCTTCCTCTAGACATAATGGCTATGGATTCAGGCTTAGAAATTGGCACTGCTTATACCTCTTGAATCTTAGTTGAAGGAAAAACATGAGGAGTTTCAAGTGCAGCTGGAATTGGAACTTTGGGTGGTGGAGATTGTGGCCTTGTGGTTCTCCTTCTTATGGGCATTACCTCAAGATTTGCAACCAATACCTTCCCTTCTCCTTTCTACAACTTTAAACTTGTAAGCATCACAATTTTGCAACCAATAAAACCTTAATTGCACAAACTCAAGCTCTCAAGAAATTCAACCTTTTCTCTGATACCAAGTTGCTCTATGTTTGTATGATCATTTTTGTTGTGCTAATAAAAATTACAGATTTATAAATATGTGATTTCTTATTGATTCTTGTGCTGAGGTTTCCTTAGTTGTTTGTGCATACAATCAAGTAAATTTCCTTAAGTTTAAAATGACATTCATGAGAAAAATAGCTTCAAACAAAAATACTGAACAATATACATTAAAAGTACAACAAACTATCAAGGATATACTTTAACATAGTGTTTTGATGAAGGATTTCACCCCTCCTGGGCTACATCTCCTTGGTCCAGCTTCCATGGCTTAGGCCTCTGTATTAGCTCAATGTGGAAAAATGTTGTTTTAAAAATCTCAATGGCTCCTAATACCTGCACCAATGTGTTCGAAAATGTCTAAGTTAGCCAAGAACACCTCTTTTTGAACTCAATTTTGTCGAAAATTGACTTCTATGGGCTCAGTCAGTCTTTTCATAGAAAAGCTTCGCTAAATCTGGAATGACTCCAGTTAGCATGCTAAATTTGGTCGCATGCCCGAATTTGGGGGCAATGCCAAATCCACCATCAGATTAATCTCAGAGTTACATGCTTAATTAATATTTTAAAACTAGATTAGCCCTTAAATTCTATGATTAGTTCTAACCATAACCGTTATATCTCATAGTTTGAATGGTTTGTTCACATGCGATGTAATGTCACATTAATTGTTGGAGTGGAAATATCGGAGTTGGGCATTGCAGTTACATCTATTGTGTTCACATGAAAACACTAACCGTCATGGAGTAATGTATGTTGGAGTCACCATCGTTAACAAAACCGTTGTGATGATGCGTTCACATGGTAACTGTTTGGTGTTTGGTGGATAGCTTCCAGAACAACATGTAACCATTGCAGTTTGTGACATTGCATTCACATGGGGCCGTTGTAGAGTGGTTAAGTTGAAGCCGCTATTTCATAACCATAACCATTGTGGTTTGTTGTGTTGGGTTCACATGAGGGGAGGGCTAGCCCTCCCCTAACCTCCCAACTCCACTACACTTAACGTTAAATAAAATCTGCAAACCATAGAGGTAAGAAGCATACAATAGAGAAAGAAGTTAAGGTGTAAAGTTTGTGTGTAGGAGGTCATGGGTTCGACCCTGACTTTTGCCATATATTTTGCTCCACTGTGTAGACAACCAACCCGACCTTTGGGAGGTGCCACATAGCGGCCTTCAGGCTTGCCACATGGCATTATTTCATTTGTCCAATAATCCACTGATAGAAACACGCCAACTCATCACCTATAAAACCCAATCAAAAGATGACACTTGTCCATCCATGATTAGCCATTCACCTGTGTTGACCATGCCTAGTCACTTGCCATGTCAGCAGTACAGACTGCTGACTGTGCAATGACTAGGAATTCTTTTTTTTGCAAATTTTTCTTGTTTAGAAAAGTGATAAGAACACAATAACTTTCTCATACGAACTCAGTTTTCGACGCAATGAGCTATGTTAGGATCATTTTTCTAAGATGGGCATGATCATTTAGGTTTCGGGGCATTTTTAGAACTTTAATTTTTGAGCTAAATACTGAGCACCTAATCATCAGCTCTGGAAAGAGTGGGGTTTATGGCCTTCAACCATGATGAATATCCAATGGAACGGTTGCTCAGATGAATTTATGCAACCTTCCACTAAGTCATTGTCGGATGTGTTGATGGATAAAACCACATTGACTCTGCACAAAATGGACAAGCTTAGCCTTGGGCTCTTTTGCAAACAAAAGATCTGGCGATGAGGTTGTCAGAGTGGTTAACTTCATGGGTAATTCCATCGCATGCCTAGGAGAAGCCAATGGCTTCTCGACCCAACCTCTGCGATCTAAGCCCATTTTCACTAGTTCAATCTATAGACTCATGTCCTAGTGCTCTAGAAATCTCACCCTATTTCTTGATGTAATGGCGCTCCTTCTATAGTTGATGATTAACGTGGAATTGTGGTGATGAATGGTCTCTCTACATTGCAAAGGACTCCAAAATCCATGCATTCTGGCTTCTTGGTCGATGGTACACTCCTTAGCCCCTAATTTCTTGACAATATATCACTGCCTTTAGCTCACAATCTCTCCATATCATGATGGCTCCATGGATGTTGGTTAAAACCCTAGGTTGGTGTAGGTGGCAGACTCTACGATAAGGGGGTTGGTCACTGCACTGCAACCGGTGGCTTCAAGCAATGACCACCCCTTCATACCATCCTCCTCCGCATCTAGGAAGCTGCGAAGACAATTTTCAACCCTTGCTGGCAATGGAGCTGATACTCGTGGTCACAAAAACTATGAGGATCTTATCAATTAACCAGTTGATGCTTAGCCTTTCTCAAATGACCAAGACACTATAGACGAGGCCACTACTTATGTTCTTGTTCTAGATTTATTCAATCGATAGTCTATGACCAGTGCAAACTCGGTCTATCTCTTTCACTGATGTGCTCCCTTTTTGATGTTCTGTGTTGTCTCTTTTTTGCAACTTAATTGCAGATGTAAATGGAGTCTACCTGGCCTGAACGTTGGATCTTCCTCTCTCCTTGAAAATTCTATTCATTCAATGGAATTATCCTCCTTTTTTCCAACTATTCATTTCAATCTTTTTCATCACAGATGTGGATATTTCCGAAGAAATGTGACCTCTTCTTTACAATTTCCTTCAGTTGATATCGTCTCCTCTGATGATGCTCATCGTAGCCAAGGGTCTAATTCCCTGGCCTATCAACAATACATATAACAATAATGGATTTGCTTCCTAAAAATTGAAGGCCTTGACCCATTCATAAATATTTTTGTTTTACAAACAATGTCTGTCACAATATTACCATGCAAAAAAAAAACTCTAGAAAATTCAATAATAATGAGCTAATTAGGGTGGCTATAGAGAACCACCAAAATTGTCGAGATTCTAGCTAGGGTGAAATCACTGGAGACTAGTTTCTCTTGAAACAATGAATCACGATCTTTCTTTGAAGTTGATCTATAATAAACCCTCACGATGGCAGGATGCACAACTCTTATACCACTATAAGATCCCAAATGTTAAAAATTTCAATAGATCTAGGAAACGTAGAATTCTAATTTAAAACTCAACAAGAACATAGTTACCGATCACATGAAAATTTTTTCGATTACTCATTTTTTTGAGGTAGCAAAAAATGCACTCGATTTTGAAAACTGGTTATTCAAAATAACCTATTTGTTTTTTGGAACATATTTTTGGCGCTTTAAATTTTCTTATGTAACATTTTTTTTAAATGTTACTGATTTTCATGCTGATTTTGAAAAGCGTTGATGCAACATCAACCCGTTTTTTTAGAGGGCTTTTTTTTGACACTTTAATTTTATTTATTTATCAAGTATGAACATTATTTTAAAATGTTAGTGATTTTCATGCTAATTTTGAAAAGCGTTGATTCAACATGAACTTTTTTTGTTTAAAGGGCTTATTACACATGCCACGAGCATGGTATAACACATTTAGATTTGCCTTTGACTACCTATTAGTTTGTCTTTGACCAAATTTTTGTGTTCTTTATCTATAGTTTGACATTAGGAATCAACTTTATTATTATTATTATTATTTAAATTTATTTATTTTTAAGCTGATTGGTTGAGGTCTTATTATGAGCTTTCTATTAACTTCTTAATTTATTAGTTACTATTTTTTTTAGTTTTTTTTAGTTTTATTTCCCTTTTATTTAACTTTATGATTCATTTTGTTTATTTATTTAACTTTATGCTTTTTTAGAAGTAAAGTGGAAATAAGAAAGCCTATGATTTTCTATTTAACTTTTATGAAGAAAACCTATAAAAAGTCAATATTAATTGTGATTTTCTAAATGATTCATGATCCAAAAAAAATTGTTAGAAAATTCTTAATTTGTTATTTTCTATTAAAACATAATATATAAAATCCATACCAATATAAAATAAATTAATCTTGATTTTCATATAAATGAAATTAAATATAGTTTTTTTTCTTATTATAATTGTTTCTGAAAGGCAACAAATGAAGCAAGACTAGTGGGGAATGCAACAAGTTTCCATTTACCTTTAGAGACATATAGGAAATTTTCCAAAATTTCCATAAAAATTATCCTGTCTCTAAAGATTATGGATTTCGCTGGCCTACATCTAGATAAGATCATTACCAACATTTGGATAGGTTTCTAAATTTTGAATGAATTACTGAAAAGCATATGTAACCTCCAAATCACCATTCTTATTGGGCAGATCGAAGGGTTTGGTGAAAACGTGAAAGTTACCTCTATGCATGCAGAGAGAGAGAGAGAGAGAGAGAGAGAGAGGAATAAAAAAAGAGTTGTAGGGTTTGGTGTTCTATTGCCCTTGCATTGGACACATACATTCACCATTGATAGTGTAGATTTCTTATAAAAAGATCTTCCAATGCCGGTGGAACACATGCCTTCACAAGCTCTGGAATTTCAAATTTATTTGCAATGTGGCTCCATGTCTAGATTTGCAGGTTTCCTTTCATAGCACATCAAAACAATCAATCCAATTAAATTCCATCTCGGATTGAATCTTCCCTGGCTCCTCCCTTGTCTTTGTGCAGGCGCAGGGGCTACACTGACGTGTGGCTTTGGACTCTTAAATGATTCTCATTCATTTAATTCTGCACACCATAAATAAGAAGCAACCACAAGCACCCACTTGGGTTCACTCTCCTTTACCATGATAGCCTGCCACAAATATATAACCATGCCTTTTCATTATTGTAGGTCCTCTTACACCTGCATATTATTCATATCATTTTGGATTTTCATTTATACTCAAAATGGCACTCTTCAATTTTCATTTTGCTAAGGTGGTTTGCGTAGAATCTTGTCTTGTATCCAACAATCTAGGGTTTTATTGCCACATCTTTGATCTATGGTGCCTATTTTTCAGGTTTACCTAAGGTAACAAACGGTGGTAGTAATTTATGGACAATTTGTAGCCATGGATTTCACTCTAGGTGTCATGACCCCAAGCACTAATTATATCAAATTTTGGGTAAATTTGTGCTTTGGTTTAATTGTCTTAATATGTTATTCTTATATGTGCTTGGGTTTGGCTAGCAAAAGAACAATTTATTTAATGCTTAAACAAGATCTGAAGCTAATTTAATTATGTAGATGTTCTAGTGTGGTTGTTGTTGGTTAAATTCCTAAAGAAGATTACAACATCCTATATTATACATTAAATCATTGCAAAAATAACCTCAATATTTCACTTAATGTTGTAACTTCTCAAGTGGTATAGGTGATGATGCATGCTTTTAATGAAGCTCTTAAGAGTCTATCTTAGCATATTACATCAATATTCCATGGCAACATAACTTTTCATATTAAAATGATTAAAATGATCCATTAAAAATATTGATAGTTGAGGGTATAAGTTTTGAAATATCATTCCTAAGCCCGACTTCATTACATTTAAAATAAAATCGAGTCTTATAATATTTGGCCATTTGCTATGAATTATTCATGATGGCAAAAGTTTACTGTATAAAGGCTTGAGTACTTGTACAATATTCTTTGAATGCCTCTTTGATCTAAATTATTGCATCCCCTAAAACAGACTTGAAGATTCGCTCTAATTCCTAGTCATATTTCTTGTTGGAATAACTATGGTTAAATTGGTAACATACTTCTTATTTGGGCTTCATGGTTGAAGGTTTTACTGTGCTCAGATCTTTTCTTTTAGCAGTTTTAATAGTTCTGAGGATTTCATAAGTGTAACAATTCTCGGGATTTCATAAGTTCCACATTTACAAATTTGTAATCACTTTGCATTAAATTTGTGGTTAAATATGCTCATAATTTGTAATATAATAATTTTAACATTCTGTATGAACTTGATGAGGTAGTAGTTTAGGTAATGACACAACAGGATAACTTGTTTTTTGATCTCTACAAAATCTACATAAGTCTCTATGTACATGACATCTGAACCATTTTGTGTCATTTGTAATTTCATAGTTCAAATTCAAATTTATCTTGGTACTTGTAAAGCATATGAGGCAGATTCATCACCGGTAACTATCCCTCATATGTATGTTTTAATTAATCAACTAATCCATTTTCAACATTTTTTGGTTTACTCGATTAACAAAGTTAATTCACAACTTCATTTCATTTTCAACAATTGTTTTTATGATAGAGATTCTAGTAGGCTTCAATTATTTAGTTTTTTCTTTGTAGTTTGAAATGTGTGCAAGGTTACTAAAGTGACATTTTGTCCTCAGCTTTATTTTGTTACTAAATCTGTAATTGCCTCGAACTTTGATGCAATTGATATCAGGTCAAAATTTCAATCAATTTTCATCACAATTTACATGAACAATGAAGAATTATAAAGTTTGATTGCTTTTACTTTCAAATTGTCTTATATTTTTATATGACATATATAATTGTAATTTGTGACTATAATTTATTTTCTTAATAATGGCTGCTAAAAAAATGATTCCGGAACTTAAACCTATCACTAATTAAAGTTATATAGTATTATTACAGTTTCACCATTCAACAATCCAAACTCCAATTTCCCTATATTTAAACTAAGTAGCCTATCACTAATTAAAGTTATATAGTTTCAATATAGTTTCACCTTTCAACAATCCAAACTCCAATTTCCCTATATTTTAACTAAGCGGAAGGTACTAGCTACTACGTAGCACTTGGTTTTTACAACTTAAATTTTCAAATGTATTAAGTGTGGATAATTTTTTTTAAATGTTGGTGATTTTAATATTGGTAATAAAACATGAAAAAAAATCAAAAACCATGACAAAAAAATCAAATATTGAAAAACAAAATAAAATAAAAACAAAAGTTTTAAG
>APFE030455900.1:53189-64807 GCA_000404065.3 Pinus taeda | reverse complement strand
AAAAATATATATTTTTATATACTTATTCTTAATTTTTTTTGTGATTTTTTGTTTTTGTTTTAGTCTTTATTTTTTCAAAGTTTATATATGTAAAAATAAAAAATATATAGAAGCAATAATTCTAGGAGAACATATTTTTATTGACGGTGTACTTCCTTAGGGGTTGTAACAGCTAAATGTCAAATTTCACATAAAACTTATAAACTATATCGAAATGAAAATAAGTAAAAAAAAAAAATTAAGGTTATACACCTACAATCCTAAAGATTATAATTATCGGCCCACAATGACATTTGGGCAAGCATACATATATGTATTCAATGGTAATTATGAAGTTAATAAATGATTTGTATGATTGAAAATTAGTCATTAATATTCAGGTGGAAGGATCTAAACTATGATACTCTGAAATTGATTAACACATTTATCCAAGGCACGGCTCGCTTGGTTGGCATTCGCATGAGGTAACACATGGCGAGTGGCCTGACTGAGGTGTGGTACTGGGGTCCTATCCCACCATTCGACTTAATCTGGCATTGTTGATCCTCTATTGTTGATCTGATGGTGGGAAATGGCTAGAGTCCATTTCTCTAACTGACTTTTCGCATCCGCGCCTCTAGTTGTTCATTGTTACTGCTGCTTGGGTCTCTTGCGCTGCTCTGTTGTGGTCGGGGTTCTCTCTAGTACTCCTCACTATCCATGGTGTGCTCTGGTTTACAATATAGATGAAGATGGCACCTTTCAGAGAAGGTATATTAGTAGTATTAATGTACAAAGGGTTTAATTGCTCGACCTTGAGGGTTTTAACATTGTTGTGGGTTTTAACCCACATACCTATCCTAAGGCCCGACATCATTTTATAGGCATGGCTTCATAGGTTGCAGCAATGGCGAAAGATAGCCAACGTTCTGAGACACGAGGTAAAGATAATTTTTTCCACTGCCACAGTCCTTATAGCAATTCCTTTTCATTATAGTCTTATTGTTGGTTTACGAATTCTTACCTCGGCTTCCAGATTTTTCATTTAGAAAACCCTTCATTATTTTTGCAGGTTATCGCTTTAGCATGAGGATGCCTCAACTCCAGGTAAGAAACCCTATTATCATTAGCACATTATTATTACACCGGAAGGGTTTCGTGTGTACTAAATTTAATAATCCATGGCATTTTTATGATAGGTAAGCAATCTTACGGGAAACCTAAAGTTTGGGTCTGCGACCATTAATCTTGTAAGGGCTCACAGCCTTCCGATCGTTTTACAGGTGGTCGTTGAGACCTTTGATAGTCTATTCTGACCTGACATTATAGGGTTTCATGAAGGTTTTTTTCCTTATGTTTTAGATTAATTTATGCATGCATAAACCACTCATTTTGTTTTTAATTTATTCCAATGACGATCTTTGGCTGTCGAATACTCTTATTTTTTATTGTAAATTTTAAATGTACCAATATAGTGACTAGTTCCTAGATCTGGTTTTGGTTTTAAGAAAAGACCTAATGAATTGCTTCTTAAATGCACACGAGAGTCGACAGTGCCTCTAGGTGGCCCCTCAAATAGCATTTGAGTTTTTATTAAATTGGTCTGAACTGTTAAGTTACACGTATTTTCTGTTTGAAACATTTTTTAATGTAATATATTCATTTTATCTCAATACAACGGAAATCAAGGCTCTGTGGCCTTATTCATATGTACACAGTATATCTATTTGGATATGAGACTCTAGCTAAATTATTTATAGTATTCCACTATGTATACCTGCATTTAATCAATACATAGAATCTTATGGGGAAAGAGTATTCCGAGGATTTTTATTATCATGATATATGTTTTGAATGGTTCTTTACTTAACTCAGGGTAGGAAAATTGTTTAACATGTACTCAACCTTTCAAACTGTTGTTATAATAACGTTTTTGTTTATTCTAGAGTCTGTCAGATGATATTTGCAATTCTTTTGTTTTATTATTAGAATATATTTAGTAATACGATTAAGAAATTATCTCCTATTTTGGATTGCAAAATAATTAATTCCACTATGTCAGGTCCATTGCCCATCATATATTTTAGGGTTTTTACACATAAGTGAGCCCTGTGTTTTGTTCATTTTGTCTAACCTGTAAGTTAGAGATGCCATCTACAGTCTGGCATCTTTAACAACATTCTATATTACACATTTATGATCCTTTAAATCTAGAGTAAAATACACACACTAGTACTAAATCTTGGAGGTTCTTTATCTTGCTTACCTTTTAACTTGCAAATAATAATAATAATAATAATAATAATAATACTTTTATGAAAGTCTCTCCTCCCAACCACGAGTCTAGCAATCACGTCCACGCTCTCCCCCGAGCACTTTCTAACTTCCATGCTGGATCATATCCAGTTACAGTTAGTACAAGGGGCCTTGGGACTACTATCCAACCTCTATCTCAGTACTCTCTATTTGATTGTATTGAGCAACCTTCCCACTGGTTTGTTCCACCCAGCTCTAGGATAGGTTTTTCTTGCCCCTTTCCCCCTCCCTATATTTCCCTTTCAGGCAGAGGTGAACTGTTTCTTCGTAAACATTTCTTTTAACTAAAACAAAATAGTTTTATTCTTGTTAAAGTAGTGTTCCCAATGATTTAGGCGATTACAGGATAAACATAATAAATGTTTCTTGGCCTTCCAATCTCAGTCATTTAATGTTAAACATCAAAATGAATTAAAACTTAAATTAACATCTAGGGAAGATTTACTTAGTAATTCTTAGTAATTTTAATGCAATTTTGTGGTGTTACATCCCCCCCCCCCATATGAGGAACGCCGTCCTTGGTGTTCTCTCTTCCTCTAGAAAACAATGTCGGATAAGCTTTTCCCATAAATTCCTCCTCTTCCCAGGTGGCCTCTTCTAGGCCAAAGTTCTTCCATTACACTTTAACCTGGGTGATGGCTCACTTCTGCAAGTTGGTTCCTCTCTGAATGAGAATACGAAGAGGTTCTGCTAGGAACTCTCCTTCTGGTTCAACCTAGACCACAAAATAATTCTTAGTTATATTATGTTTTCTTTAAAAACCAAGACAATATATTTGGTCTTATACCTACTTAACTGTTTACCTAAATATTTTCCCAGTCAATAATGTGCTAAGGGTTATACATATACCCTTTTAGTAAGTATACGTGAAATACATTGTGGACCCAAATATGGCTTGGTAGCACAAGCTTATAGGCCACTGGTCCAACTCATTCCAAAACTTGAAAGGGGTCGTAGCATCGGGGTGCTAATTTGTCACAACCCTGCCATTGCAACGAACTTTTCCAGGGCTTCACTCTTAAATAAATGTGATCTCCTGGTCGAAATTCCCTGTAGGTCCTCTTTTTATCTGCATACATTTTCTACCTATCTTGGGCTGCCCTCAAATTTTGTCAAATCTTCCTCATGGTCTCCTCCATTTCTGCTAGCATGTCAGGACCCAGTGCAAATGTATTAACTGGATTATTCCAGTTTATGGGCACTCTGCACTTTCTCCCATACAACACCTCGAAGGGGCTCATGCCTAGTGATTCGTGGTGTCCATTATGATATGCAAATTCCACTAAGTGGAGGTAATCCTCCCACTTGTGTGGTTGCTGCATCACAAACATAGTTAGCATGTCTTCCAATACCTGGTTTGCTTGTTCGGTTTGTCCTTCCGTTTGGGGATGGTAAGCGATAAATTGGACCTGAGTCCCTAAACCCGAAAAGAGAGTTTTCCAGAAGGTGGAAGTAAATTTCACTCCCCTATCAAAAATCACTACTTATGCCATGTAGGCAAAAAATTTCCTTCATAAATATGTCCACAATTTCCACAGTTTTGTATGTGGACTTCACTGGCATGAAGTGAGTTATTTTACTCAATTTGTTTACTACCACCATAATTGAATCATGTTGCTTCCCTATGTAGGGTAATACGGTATGAAATTTAAGGATATAGTTTGCCATTTCGATTCCAGAATAGGCAATGGTTGTAACATCCTGACGGGATGCTAGTACTCTGCCTTTATCAGCTGACACTCCAAACATTTGGTCAAATAATCTGTAATATCCTTCCTCCATCCAAGCCAAAAGTACCCTTTCTTGATGGTTGAAAACATTTTTTGATAACCAGGGTAGCCAGCACAAGGCTTCCTATGAAACTCATCCAACACAAAAAGTTTAACTGAACTTTGGTTAGGGACGTAAATTTTGTTCTTAAAGGTAAGGAGATTATCGAAATTTATTTCAAATTCTGATTTTTCATTTTTAGCAAAGCTTCTTTTGTGTGTTGCTAAAGGAAGGAATATTCTAGGCCTCTGTTAACTTCTTCTTTTATGATTTCAAGAGTATTTGAACTTACTTGGCTCATCTGAACCTCATAGATATCATGTAACTTCTTGCTTAGTGCGTCAACAACATGATTTTCCTTCCCCTTCAAATGTTTCATTTCAAAATCAAATTCACTTAGAAAGGTTGTCCATATGGCCTGTCAAGCGTTCAAGCTAGACTGGTTAAAAATATTTGTAAGGCTTCTATGATCTATTAGTAGCAAAAATTTCTTCCCAAGCAAGTAATGTCGCCACATTTTAATTGCATGCACCATTGCTGTTAACTCAAGATCATAGGCTAAATATCGTTTTTCATATTCCTTCAATTTTCAAGATTCATAAGTAATCACCTTTCCTTCTTGTGTCAGCACCACACCAACGTCGTCTTTGCTTGCATCTGTGCAAACCACGAAAGACTTTTTTGGATCTACCACTATTAACACTGGTGCAATGATGTTTTAGTTTTTCAAAACTCTGCTGACACTCTGTTGTCTAGTGGAAAGAATGCCCCTTTTTCTGTAAGGAGGTCATTGGAAATGTGATTTTTAAAAATCCCTCAATAAATCTATGGTAGTACCTGGCTAATCCCAAGAATGATCAGATATCAACAACATTCTTTGGAGCTGTCCACTTCATGATTGTTTTGATTTTTTTGAGATCCACTGTAATGCCATCTGTTGATATAACATGACCCAAGTACTGGATCTGATCCTTGAAAAATGTCACATTTGCTGAATTTGGCATATAACTTATTTTCCCTTAATGTTTGCAATACTATTTTCAGATGTTCTCTATGCTCCTCCTGATTCTTAGAATATATTAAGATATCATTTATGAAAATCAGCACAAATTTGTCAAGGTAGGGCTGGTAGGGCTGGAGCATTGGTAAGGCCAAATGGCAATACAACGAACTTGTAATGACCATAGAGAGTGCAAAATGTTGTCTTGTGAATATCTTCCTCCTTTATCCTTATTTGATGATAACCGGATCTTAAATCGATTTTCGAAAATACCTTGGCTCCTTGTACCTGGTCAAAAAATCATCAATACGTGGTAACATATACTTATTCTTGATGGTTAGTTTTCTTAGTTGTCGATAATCGATGCATAAACTCAGAGTCCCATCCTTCTTTCGTATGAATAAAATGGGGGCTCCCCAAGGGGATACTCTAGGTCAGATTTAGTTTTTATTGAAAAGCTCCTGAAGCTGCATTTTGAGTTTTGTTAATTCAGGTATGCTCATGTGATAAGGGGCTCTGGATATAGGGGCTGCACCCGGAATTAACTCAATGACGAATTCAATGTCACACTTTGGTGGTAGACCCAGAATGAATTCCAGAAACACATTAACGAATTCTCGAATAATAGGAATATTTTCCATATAGGTCATCTTATTTTAGTGTTTGTAAGTCCCACTTGAACAATATATATTTCGCAACCTTTTCTAATACATCTTCCTAGCTGACTGGTAGTAATGGGACGTAACTTGGTATTATTTTTAATGGCTTAAATTTCCTCTCTTTTGCTCTATTCAACAATAAAACTGATAGTTTTCTTTTTGCAGTCCACTAAGGACCAACACTTTTCTAACTAGTCCATCCTGATTAGTATGTCATAAGAACCCAAGGGCAGTATATTAAGGTCTATGTATATAGGTTGTCCTGAAATCATTATGGGAAAATGTTCTCTCTTAGTGGTTACCCTTCTTCTTGTTCCCGTGGCTAGTTCAACTAACCATGGTTTTAAAAATTTATTGCTTGATAGTTGAAATTTATCTACCACCTTAGGACTAACATAGATTAAGCTAGCACCTAGGCCAAATAGAACAGAGACATGGTGCTTAGCAATCATACCTTCACATTCAATCATGGTGGGCTGAAATTCTGCCTGTGATCATCCAGGGAAGCATTAATTCTAGGCATTCTCCTTGCCACGTCTCCCAACGTGGATTCTTCTTGCATGTTGGATAATTATTCTGTTGTTTCTTTATGCAGATAGTTTTTGTAATAGTGTGATTCTCCGCATCCCCAGAACTGTAGTGGTGATTTGGTTTGTGGGTCATTTGTAGATTTAACAGCTCCTTCCGAATGTTTGTTTTCTAGATAAGCCATCTTGGGCTAATTCCTAGATGGAAATCTGTTGAGGGGATTTTGTTGTATGTTTCTGGTACCTACAAATATTGAATGTTTGCTTGGAGTTAGACTTCTGCCTTTCCTGTTTAAATTCCCCTTGGATCATTCATTCTTTTGTTTCATTTGTTGATAACATATGCAGGCCTTCCGCACAACGTCATCCATTGACTTGGGGTAGTCAAATTCTAATTTCTCTTTCATAAAATTGGGTAAAATGTTGATGAATTGTTGAATTTTGGCCTTTTCTTCTTGCATGTAAGGCACATAATGTAACATGGAGGTAAAGTGTGTCATGTACTTATCCATGGTTAAAGTTTCTAGCCTTAACTCATGAAATTCCTTTGCCTTCTCATTGTAATAAGATTTCGTTAAATACTTATCTTTGAAATGTTTTTGGAATTCATGCCACGTAACTTCCTCTTCATTGATTTTCCTTAATGTTTTGATTTCTTCCCACCACAGGGTGGCCTTTCCTCTTAACTGATAAACTACTAGTCTTGCTTTCAGTTTATGTGTGTATTCATAAATCTGGAAATATTTGCCCATGTCAATGAGCTAAGCTTCTGCTGCCTCTTCCAATTCTGCTTCAAAAAGTGATGGCTTAATCTTATTAAATTCAACTTGCAATTCATTTTTCTATCTTTTGTTTTTTTGCTGGTCGGATACATTGTCTGAGCGCCCTTATTCATCTTCCTCATGTCTCTCAGCAGATTCAATGTTTTCTTCTCTATGCTCCATTGTTGGGGTCTTCTCCTGGTCTTCAACACTAGGATCTAGATGTCGTTGATTTTGTATATTGGACAAACTTCTTAGTATCTTCTCCTATTCTTCGCGTAATCTTTCATTATCTGATCTTAAATTCATCATTTCAGCACGCAACTATTGAACGGTTTCTAATAATGCTGCATTAGCCTGTTGTCATTCTTCGCCTAGCTATATCCATATGTCATGATTAGCATTTATGTATGTAGTTCTGGGTGAACCGGTTGGTCAAGGGATCCCTTGCATTTTTCCGTGTCCCTTTTGTTGGTGTGATCTTTATTTATTAACTATTTCACACATAATTTTATTTAGTTATATAAAAAAAAGACTAAAGAAAAATTATTTCCTGTACATGTCTGTTCCCAAAGAGTCTCAGTGTACGAACCTGAGCTCTAATACCATTTATAACAGCTAAATGTCAAATTTCACATAAAAATTATAAACTATATCGAAATGAAAATAAATACAAAAAAAAATTAAGTTTATACACCTACATCCTAAAGATTATAATTATCGGCCCACAATGACCTTTGAGAATGCATACATATATGTATTCAATGGTAATTATGAAGGTAATAAACCATTTGTATGATTGCAAATGTCTTTAATATTCAGGTGGAAGGATTCAAATGGGGATACTTTGACATTAATGAACACATTTATCCAAGGCACAACTCGCTTGGTTGGCAGTCACATGAGGTAACACATGGCGAGCGGCCAGACCGAGGTGTGGTACTAGTGTCCTAACCCGCCATCCAGCTTAATCTGTCATTGTTGATCTTCTGTTGTTGATCTGATGGTGGTAAATGCTAGAGTTTGTTTCTCTAACCAACTTCTCACATCCGCGCCTCTAGTGATTGATTGTTACTCTTACTTGGATCTCCCGCACTGCTCTGTTGTGGTCAGGGTTCTCTCCAGTACTCCTCGCTACAGATGGTGTGCTCTGGTTTGCAATAGAAATAAAGCTGACACTTTCCAGAATAGGTATATCAGTAATCTTAATGTACAAAGGGTTTAATTGCTCGACCTTGAGGGTTTTAACACCGTTGCAGGGTTTTAACCCACATACATGTCCTAAGGTCCAACATCATTTTACAGGCATTTCTTCAGAGGTTGCAGCAATGGCGGAAGGCAGTCATCACTCTAAGACATCGTGTAAAAGTGATTTTTTCCACTTCCATAGTGCTTATAGCAATTCATTTTCATTATAGTCTTATTGCTGGTTTATGAATTCTTACCTTGGCTTCCGAATTTGTTACTAAAACCCTTCATCATTTTTCCAGTTTATCACTTCAGCATGAGGATGCCTCAAATCCTCGTAAGAAACCCTATGATCATTATCACATTATTATTACACTGGAATGGTTTCGTCTGTACTAAATTTACTAATCCATGGCATTTTTATGATAGGTAAGAAATCTTATGGGAAACCTAAAGTTTGGGTTTGCAACCATTAATCTCATAAGGGCTAAACAACCTTCCGATCGTTTTATAAGTGGGCACTAAGTCCTTTGATAGTCTATTTCATCTTGACATTACAAGGTTTTATGGAGGGTTTTTCTCCTTATGATTTAGATTAAGTTATGCATGCATAAACTTATATTTTTATTTTTAAGTTATTCCAACGATGAGTTCTGGCTGTCGAATACTCTTATTTTTTATTGTAAATTTTAAATGTATCAATATAGTGACTGGTTCTGAGATTTGAGTTTGGTTTTAAGGAAAGACCTGATGAATTGCTTCTTAAATGCACATGAGAGTTGACAACCCCTCTAGGTGGCCTCTTGGATAGCATTTGATGTTTTCTTAAATTTCTCTAAACTGTTAAGTTATCCGTATTTGTTGTTTGACACATCTGTTACCGTAATATATTCATTTTGTCTCAATACTACTGAAATATAGGTCCTACGACCTTATTCATATGTACACAGTATATCTATTTGGATATGAGGCTCTTGGAAAATCATTTATAGCAGTCCACTATGTATACCTACGTTCAATCAATATGTAGAACCTTATGGGGAAAGAGTATTCTAAGGGGTTTTACCGTCATGATATATATTTTGAATGGTTCTTTACTTAACTCAGGGTAGGAGAATTGTTTAAGATGTATTCAACCTTTCACAATGTTGTTCTAATAACATTTATATCTATTCCAAAGTCCGTCAGATGATATTTGCAATTCTTTTGTTTTACTGTTAGGATATATTTAGTAATACAATTCAGAAATGATCTCCTATTTCGGATTGCAAAACAATTAATTCCACTATGTCAGCTCCATTGTCTATCATATATTTCAGGGGTTTTACACATAAGTGAGCCCTCTGTTTTGTTCATTTTGTCTAACCTACAAGATAAGGATAGCATCTGTAGTCTAGCATCTTTAACAACATTCTATATTATGCATTTATGATTCTGTAAATCTAGAGTAAAATACATAGACTAGTACTAAATATTAGAGGTTCGTTATCTTACTTACTTGTTATCTTGCAAATAATAATAACAATAACAATAATACTTTTCTGAAAGTCTCTCCTCCAAGCCACAAGTTTGGCAATCACGTCTACACTCTCCCTCGAGCATTTTCTAACTTACACGCTAGATCATATCCAGTTACAATCAGTACCAGGGGCCTGAAGACTATTTCCCTTCCTCTATCTGAGTACTCTCTGTTTGACTGTATTGAGAAACCTTCCCACTGGTTTGTTCCACCCAGCTCTAGGATGGGGTTTTCTTGCCCCTTTTCCCTTCCCTATATCTCCCTTTTTAGGCAGAGGGTAATTGTTTCTTGGTAACCATTTCTTTTACCTAAAACAAAACAATTTATTCTTGTTAAAGTAGTGTTACCAATAATTTAGGTGATTACAAGATAACCATAATAAATGTTTCTTGGCCTTCCAGCCTCAGTCATTTAATGTTAAACATCAAAATGAATTAAAACTTAAATTAGCATCTAGTGAATATTTACTTAGTAATTCTTAGTAATTTTAATGCAATTTTGGGTGTTACAACGGTCAATAGGATCCCATAAACTACAATTTTTTTTGCATAGTCTTTAATATGTTTATTAGTTTCTATTTATTAAATTCAAAAGAAATATAGTTTTACTATTAAATTATTATTATTATATGAAAATAAAATTAAAAAATATATGTATCTTCAATAATGAAATATAGTTCTTAAAAAACTAATTTGCAAATTTCAAAATCTTAAAATTATTTGAAAATAAAATATTTACACAAATTTCCAAAAAAACAAATGTTTTAATGGAGAGAGTATCAAAAACTCCAAAATCACATATAAATTCATTTGTTTTGTAAAGTTGTTCATTCATCATAACTGAAGTGTGTTTCTTATCCAGTGACTTCAATACATTATATTAAAAACCATTATATTAATAAATTTTATTAATATGATAAACTTAAAATAAAAATAAATTAAAATTAGTAATATTTTTTTAAAATAGTATTAACACCATGGCCGAAAATTGTTGGAATTTTAAGGATTTTCATAATGGTGATATTTTATCTTTAATGTAAACCTTGGAATTTTAAGGCTTTTCAGAGACAAGATATTTTATCTTTAATACCATGCCTAAAAACGTTGAAATTTTAAGACTTCTGATATTTTATCTTTAATATCATGTCTATCGTTGGAATTTTAAGGTTTTTCAGAGTTATAAAATTTAATCTTTAACGTGATTATTAAAATATGTTGACAATTTACCTTGAAAAAAAACGTTATTTCAACATCAACATTTTTCGTTTTCAAAGTGTTTTTCGCAAAAAAAAAAGGCATTTACTTCTATTTTTAAAAAAATGGTTAAAATTTACGCCGAAAAAAAGAAGAAAAGAATAGTTCTCATTTGAATGGTAACTTTTCTCAAGAATAAGAACACAAACAATAATTAGAAATGTAGCCATTTTATTTATATTATTAACTAGAAATAACACATGCGCATACAATAAGATTGGAACCCCTACAAATTGCATGCACAACTGCTCAACAATGACAAATCTAAGACACTGAAGCCCACTTGTGAATCTTGGATGGACCCACCACACAAATGTGACCACGAGGTTTTAGTCCAAGGATCAACCTAGAATTCGTCATGCCAAGTTCTCAAAATAGCACAATAAGATAGACAAACTCATGATGATCCCACTGTCGGGCTCCTATCCCCTTTTATAAGATTGATGGATGGAGTCTTTATAAACTTTATTTTATTTTTTCCCTCAAAAAACAAAGGAAAATATGTTATGAAACGAGCTCGAGAGAAAGATAGAAAAGATAGATCAACGCCTTAAAATTTAGCCTCTTCGAGGGGGCAACCTCCTTTACATTACATAAATGAACAATTCTTGGATGATTCAAATGACAAAACCTCATTTCTATATAT
>APFE030455900.1:3817-49720 GCA_000404065.3 Pinus taeda | reverse complement strand
TTTTGTATCCTCATAATGTGCTATCAATTATTCCATAAAAATTGCCCAAGTGATAAATTGTTTACGAGAGCAAAGCCATTGATACCATACAAACTGATTTGGTTCCAAATATAAAGTTGCAATACGTAGCTTTTGTTTGTTTTATACATTATTGAGATCGAAAAATTGCTCCATCTGTAATATCCATGTTGTGGGATCCTTGCCATCAAAATTCCTCATATCATTTTTTGGAATATGGTGCATCTTCGATCCAACATTAGAGTCTATGAAATCATGATTAACATTTCCTTTTTTCGCATCATAAGTTTCCTTTACTCCCCTTTCACCATTAGTAAGTATTTCTTGTAGAAAATTTGTCAAATCTGCCTTCAAATCTATCTTCAAATCATCAATCTTGGCTTCCACGCCCTTTCTCTTATATTCCATGCCATTTATCTTAGCTTCTATTAGCTTTTGTGAGGGTGAAATTTGTTGCACTTGGTCTTGTAATTTTGATATATCATGTAGCATTTCTTCCTCTTCTTCATGAGTCATGCTATAGCTTTCAGATTGCTTACTAGGTGTTTGCATTTTCTTTCCTCAGGGCATCAGTTACCGATACTAATGCTCTACTATGCCCTTTGAATTGCTTCAAAATAATTTTTCAAACCATGCTTAAGAAAGAATTTAAAAAATCTACACACCTTTTTTCACTTTGTAGGAGCTCGATATTGCCTCTGATGTATCTTTGTAATTTCGTATCATCTAGTTCTGAAATTGGGACTTGTGGTAGTCCTCTATGTCCTCTTTTGAATGCCACCAGTCTGACCCCAATTGGATTCTCCAATGAAGAGTTATGCCAAATCTCCCACAGTGACCTCATTATAGACTAATTCAGTAGAGCGAACTTGTACAGCATGCCACATGTCCCTGTTTCGACCTCTAGCTATGAGAAATATATACAAAAAACTAAAATCCGTCCTGTTTCTGTACCTTCTTACAAAATTTCAATCTGATGCTCAAAGACAAAGTTATGATGATTTTCCCTAGCTCACCTGTTTGGAATGTAATTCAGGAGTCTGCAAAAAGACCAAATTCCTCATATCATATCTCCGCAAATATAGTGCAAAAAGCTCTGAAATTCGGACCCAAGGTTCAATGTGATTTTGTCTCAAATGGGTTATTTTTTTCACTTTTGAAACGTCGCAGAAATAAAGTTATAGCGAAAATGCCATGATGACCTTTTTGGAGCAACGAAACCCTAGAATCCAAAGCTCTGATACCAAATGTTATGAAACCAGCTCCAGAGAAAGATAGAAAAGATAGATCAACGCCTTAAAATTCTGCCTCTTCGAGGGGGAAACCTCCTTTAAATTACATAAATGAAGAATTTTGGATCATTCAAATGACAAAACCTTCTTTCTATATATAGGAGTCTAAGGAGTCACAATATAACCGAGCCGACCTAACAATAATAATATAAAGCCACAAAAATAACAATAGAGGGATTCTATGGGGCATAGTGATAACAATATGGGGACAATAGGGGCACAACAATATTAATAAGGGGTACAGCTACAATAGTAATGGGGTAATCGCTAGTATTAAAGGGACACAACAAAACACCATGGGTTGATACCATGGGCAGATTGTGTCCACTTTGACCATATCCAGAAAAGGGAATATTACAACCATTCAATTTTTAATCCTTTCTTTTCTTTTGGCTTTGAAAAACACTAAAACAATTAGTAAAGGGTTATTTGTATAAATTGTAATGGTATTGGAAACTTATATCAATAATAACTATGATTATGTGGCTCAGTGATAATTTTGAAGAGAAAAGAATAGATATCGAGTAAACCCTATGAAATGAGGTTGCGTCTCTTTCTTCATATTCACAAATTCAATCACCCTAAATGTATCTAATATGTTGGATCATCATTATTTTGTTACATATACTTGATACACTATGTTATGATCATGGTTATCACTAATTTTATTTCTATAAGCATAATCAACATTGACTTCTTGACAACTTAGATCTAATTCATGGGCTCTCCATAGTTGCAATAAAGACTTAATGGTAACAACAAATATAATTCATATTAAAATTTAATCTCTAACAAGTTATCTATTATTTATAAATTTGGTTGAGCTCATTGTAAATATATTGCATAGTTTTTATTTGTTTCACATAGAAATGTGTTAATGATTTTTAAGGATAAAAACTCTTATTAAGTTTAATGAAAATTTCTAATTTGTGTTCTCCCAAGTATGTTTAGGCATATGAACTTTCACAAATGAACTTTATTATCATCATATAATATAAAACTAAAATTATAATATTGAGAATTGTAATTCTAATCATTAAATTTTCTACATCATCAAATCCTTATTTCTTTGTTTTCTAAATTGATAATTCCCTTTTCCCTCAAAATCTAAACATTCTTATCTATCTTATGCTCTTAGTTTTTTTTTTATTGTTTCTAGAAAGATTGCATGAGTGTGACCTATCAAATATTTTAAGAATGGCCCATAGTTATCTTATCTCATGCTTCAAGTATAAGATCTATGAGATGTATTATTTAAAAAATTAATATATATATATATAACAACAATTTGAATCGTTTATGAGATCTTAGCAAAACTATATAATGTAACATAGTTGTTATTAATAAATCATATCTATATCTATATCTATATATATAATGGATTATATTCTAACACCTATTCTATAATGTATCATTGGATAATTAAAAAGATACTCATCAATATAATCAATAACAATAACATACTTAGTAGTCTTGATAAATAATGTCCTTTTTTCCGATTATTCCACGTGAATAATTTCGAATTAAAGCGAAATGTGCTTGAATTTATGAATTGTATAGATATGAAACTGATTTCATTACCTCAATCTGATACACTTAAGCTCATGTTCGCTTTATCTGTTTCGACCTGCGATATCCTCTCTTTGGATTCCTCTTCCATATTCATTGTTTTGATTGGTCTTGACGAAGTATTGATGTATTGCGTTCCTGTTTTTTGAGGTATAGGCATGCATATCGCTGAAAATATGATGGTGATTGGATGTGCTGATAAGGCTCTACGTCGGTGTGAAACTAGAAGTTCCTCAATTCAGCTTTCCAGTTTCAGATCCTGCTACAGATTGCATGCATGTTTTCAGTTGTCCCTTGCGCCTTAGGTTGGATATAGTGCTAGGCCCATGTTATCCGGATAACTTTAATGCCATATCCTGTATCTATAAATTGTAAGTTCTTGTATAGCTATCACTTAAAAATAATAGAACTTACCAGTAAAAGCAATTTTCAAGGAGTATTGTCTGAAAAAGAAACAAAAAATTAAATTATTGTCTGTAACATTTGAAAGAAATCAGAACTCGATCACCTTACAATAAATTCCTTTGAAATTTTATAAGCACGACTGACAGAAGGAAAACTTGGCACTAATTTATAGGAAAATCCCTCTTAAAAAGAATGTGTAGGAAACTAGCAATCTATCATGTTACTTATACGACTAAAAAGAATGTGTAGGAAACTAGCAATCTATCATGTTACTTATACGACTAATTAGGCCGTAAGGCATTTCCTTCTGAGACCAATTCCCTCCGGTGTCAACGTGTGCTGTAGTGGATCGTCCATCTTTGTCTCTTTGTGTTAGACGATTAGAAAACTTTGTAGTGGACCGTCCATCTTTGTGTTAGACGATTAGAAAACTTTGTGTCGTTGGATCATCCGGGAGTGTTTCCCTCTGAGACAAACTCCCTCCGGTGTCAACGTGTGCTGTAGTGGACCGTCGGGTGTTAGACGATTAGAAAACTTTGTGTCGTTGGATCATCCGGACGTGGAAGTTCTGGCAAGAATTAGGACTAACCACCTCCGGTGATTACGGAGCCGTTTGGAACGACTATGCTGCCGTTTGTGTTAGACGATTAGAAAACTTTGTGTCGTTGGATCATCCGGGCGTGTTTCTCTCTGAGACAAACTCCCTCCGGTGTCAACGTGTGCTGTAGTGGACCGTCGGGTGTTAGACGATTAGAAAACTTTGTGTCGTTGGATCATCCGGGCGTGGAAGTTCTGGCAAGAATTAGGACTAACCACCTCCGGTGATTACGGAGCCGTTTGGAACGACTATGCTGCCGTTTGGAACGTAGTTGTTTATAATGCGACTTTTTGAAAGCCTTTTTGGTGGGTTTTTCCGGTCAAAATCCGGCAGTAATTTATTGGAATAGCAAGTTTGATAGCTAATTTCTACACAATCAAAACGTTCGAGGATTTTTCAGGGTTTTCAAGGTGCTGAATCCAAATATGCAGTTAAAAAACCATTTTAACTGCAACAAATCAAGATTTTCAAATATGCAGTTAAAAAACCATTTTAACTGCAACAAATCAAGATTTAACCTCAATTTCTTCTGCCGGATTCCGTCACCGGAATCTCCAAAAAGTCTCATTATAGACAAGTCGTTTTGGAACAACTATACCTGTCGTTAAACAACTATACCTGTCGTTTGGAACGATTATACCTGTCTTCCCCGCTGCCATTTGGAACAACTATTCCTGTCTCCCCTTGCTGCCATTTAAACATTGCTGCTTGGCAACATACGCCTGCTTTTATACGCTTGCTTTTTTCTCGCTGACTAACCACCGCCGATGATTACGCTGCGGTTTGGAATGACTATACCTTTCCCTTGCTTCCATTTAAATATGGCAGCATACTCCCCATTATGCTTTCCAGTTTTGTTGATTTTCCAAACTCAATTGTTGTACCTTCTTGCACAGAGATTGCACACCTTCTTCATTTATTTGCAGTAAAAAATGAGATTGAGGTATTGAGGTGCCATACTCCTGGTTCTTTCATTATGCTTTCCCGTTTTGGCTGATTTTCCAAACACAATCGTTGTACCTTCTTGCGCAGAGATTGCACACCTTCTTCATTTATTTGCAGTGAAAAATGAGGTTGAGGCATTGAGGTTGAGGTATTGTTGGAGATGTTTTCCCTTCCTCATTCTCATTCTCTACCGTACCATTTTACTTCTTTCCGTAAATGATTTCTTTTTGTAAATTGAGGTTATGGAAACAAAGTCACTGTGACCGGTAAGATATAGAGAAGTTTTATAAACATTTTCCATTAAAATGTAACCAAGAACTACAAACAAATTACATTTAAAATTTATATTCAAATTACATTTAAAATTTATATTCGAACCTACAAAATTTCCAATAGTAATCTTTGAGAATTTGAACGACCTACACAAGTCTATTGCAAGTCTTGGGTTATAGGGGTACTTTCAGAATTATTATCGGCGTAAGAAACATATAACTATATAACTCTATGTTTCTTTCTACCATATAAATTGTCAGTTGAGATATACAATAATTGGATATAAAAATACACCAGGGCTTGTTCAGCAAAATAATAGAACAAATTCAAGGAGGGGTCGTGGATGTTTTACGAATATGAGAAATGTATTTTTGCTAGCAAACTCGGCTTAGAATGCTTGTTTCCACAACCTGCAAGTACATAAAAAAAAATTATAATGATATCTACGCCTATAAAATAATAATAATATTCAATCAGATTACAAATCCTAAGGGTACACTAAACAAAACTTAGAACTCATAGTATTGATAATAAGTCTTGCAACATTAACCCAGTATAGTTGACAAGTACGCAACCCTTGTTAAATTATATAGGCTGCAGGAATTATTAATAACATGTTGCAAGGTAAACCCCGTGTGCCAGGGAGTTAAGGGGGAAAACCCTAATGGTTTATGCTAGGAAACCATATACAATATTACCCAACACCCAGATTACGGGTTTAAAAACTAATTAATAGGGTTAAAACAAAAGCTTGATTTCTGTACGCCATAACTCTGACCTGAAACCCGAAATAAATAAAGTAGTGGTATAAAAAAACCTGTTGAATTGAACAAATTCCAAATCGAAAGGAACAACTTCATTTAAATAAATGGAATATTTTCAATTCCTAATCTGTGTCCAAACAAGAACAGAAAAGAACAAAAGACTAAGTTAGTCGTACTTATACTCTGCAGAAAAATTGAAATACGTAAAGAAATATAAGGAAATAAATTACTTTAGGGTTTCCTGGCAGTCGGTGGACAATGCCCTAAACAGAGCTATTTACATTAACCTAAAAACATGCAATAATTAAGAATAGGGTTCCTTAAAACGAAGCAAGAATCACCCTTGATTACCTTGCAAAAATGGAGTGCAAAGGAACTAATTCTGCGCCCAACAATAAGAAATCCAAGAAATCCCAAACCAGCTATAAGATACAACTGAGAGCTTAAAACCCAAAGGAGAAAAATGAAAATAGAGTTACAACAGCATGTATATCCAAATAAATATGGAAATGAGACATAAAATTTTAGTAGAACACGCTGCACTCATCCTGTGTTGGCGTAACAGTGGAAACCATAACTCCAAAGCTAACTTTTAATTACAGTTGCAGCACTGACAGTGGAGCTCTACCCAACAGAGTAGTGTGAAAATGAGCTGACTATGGGGTGGAAAGGCGGGTTAGTTATCCTTAACCATCCTGTCTACATCTACACCATTCGATTGTAAATCCTGAACATCAATGGTCTTGCCCATGACACTTTGCACGCGCCAAACCGGCCACAAGTCCTCGTAATTGAGTGACCACTGGAACTTCGGGAAAGTTCAGAGGAGGCTCTTACGTTATCAGTTAATCCTTGGAATACCAAGGGGAATTGCATAGAGAGTAGTTATAACATGGTCATGAAACAAATTATAAGCAACGGTTAAGCGTGTAAACCTTGCATGCATTCCATACTGAAGGTTAATTTAATAAATTTTTAAAGCATGACCAATATATTTATGGGACGACTTAAGCCTAACAAGATCAACCACCTGAATATAATTATATTAGCAGAAAAACCTTTGATATTAATAGGAAAAAGAGAAATTAATCAACTTAAAAGTCGAACAAAATAAAGTAATCAATTTAAATTTGTGTTGATAATTAAGGCCTGCACCATTTGAAATTAAAATAAATTATAATCATTCATCCACCTTTGAATGTGTACCACAGGTGTGGAACTGGAGTGTGCACTTTTTGATATGTAAAGTTTGTGTCTGTAACCATTTATTATTACCATTTTATTTATGTTTATGGCACTTCATTAGAGTGAGTATTTCTTCTCTGGATTACAATGTTCTAAAAACATGAAACGATTAAGGATATATATCACTTTCACCCCTAAAAAACATATAAAATAAATCCAAAAAACAACTACATTAAATCTGCACGGAACAACCTGGTAACGCTGCAACCAAAAATTTCTTTCTAGCACGTGGTAGACAGGTGTTACAGTTAATAGAAAATTTCTTTCACCTGGTAAAGCTATAACAAAAAAATCTTTCTACCACGTGGTAGAAGGGTGTTATAGTTATTAGTGTTACAGTTTTTAGGTAGAAGGGTGTTATAGTTATTAGTGTTACAGTTTTTAGTGTAGTTTGTGTAGGAAATCCGTTAGAAGCCTAAAGAAAACCAATTTTACGAGAATGCAGTGAATTGCAAATGTGCAGAACTGTTAGCATGGATGCCCTTTTATTATGAAAACAAAACTAATGATATATATAACAACATGAGGTTTCAAACACAGAGACAAAGAGGATTCGTACGCAAAGACATGACTCTCCTCGTACATTTATTATTAAAACAAAACTAATGATTTATATATATAGGAACAATAAGTTTCAAACACATGATGCCCTTTTATTATGAAAACACAACTAATGATATATATAACAACAAGAGGTTTCAAACACAGAGGCAAAGAGGATTCGTACACAAAGACATGACTCTCCTCGTACATTTATTATTAAAACAAAACTAATGATTTATATATATAGGAACAAGAGGTTATTATTAGTTTTCTGAATATCTTTGTGAGATTGCAACATCTTTGTGAGATCTCAACTTTCTTTAATTTAATCCTTTATAATAACCAATTAGTGGGAAAAAGCTACAAGTCAATGAGTGAAGTTCAAGACTGACTAAAGAGTCAATGGTGGGAACTTCTTGTAATTTTGTTGCCTGTGAGAAATCATTGTTCTTTGGTTTCACAACAATTTTCCCTTTTTCTATCCTTTTGGTTTTGGCTCAAAGGTGGGAACGTGGGAACTTCTTGTAATTTTGTTGCATGTGAGAAATCATTGTTCTTTGGTTTCACAATGATTTTCCCTTTTTTTGTCCATTTGGTTCTCGCTCAATGGTGGGAACTTCTTGTAATTTTGTTGCGTGTGAGAAATCATTGTTCTTTGGTTTCCATCATTGTAGGATTTTCTTTTTTTTTCTGTCAATTTGGTTTGGTTTTGGCTTTTAGGGTAAATATTTTTTTCCCAGGTTATGGTATTTGTTTTTTTCTAGTATAAATGAATTAAAAGACTAATGTGAAAATGATACAATTATGTTCTTATACTAATAAGAAGCTATATATATATATATAGTATATATATATATATATTATAATATATATATATATATTATAATATATAATATTATATATAATATATATATATATATTCAAAATTCAAAAAGATTACAACAAAATGGCTAGAAACATCCATATATAATCCAGAAAAATGAGTATTATTATTTATCCTCATGTATGTTCGTATACTAGTTAACTATTCAACTATTCATAGCCCCCGTGAGGACTGACCCAATGGAACCTCAAATTGGCATTTCCCTTAATCCAAGTACAACCTAATTTTGAATAATAAATTGGCATTTCCCTTAATCCAAGTACAATCTAACTTTGAATAAAATTGAATATGCCATTTAAAGCAAGTGATTAAATTAAAAGTTAAATTCAAAATTTGATTTCTTTTAAATGAGAGGAAATAGTATTTTTTAATTACTCAAAATAAAGGGAAGAAAAATCAAAATTACGCGGTCAAATTGCATAAAAATAAAATAAAATAAAATAAATAATTATAAAGATCTAAAGCTAAGATGAATCTAGGTTGGTTATTCCCAAAAGTTAACTTTTATAAACTTCACGAACATTTTATTATAAAATAGGAATTTTTTTATCAAAAATAATAACTCCAATTTTTTTTAGAAGGTTATTTGTTAGTAGACAACTTGTTTTTGAATTAAAGTCATATTTATTATCCCATTAGAAAGAATGCTTCATTTTGAATCATTTTCTTTCAATTAAAACTCAAATAAAAAAATAAAAAATATTGGTATTATAGTTTATTAATATGTGTTAATTTATTATTACGAAGAAACTTAAAAGATGACCATAGACATGTAGTACTTGCTTTAGTTGTTCGAGCATTTGACATAATTTGGGAGTTCGTTTGATATAATTTCAAGTGTGACACAAAGAGGGAGCTCCTTGTGATTGTTTAGCCTCACTTGCTTGCATTAGACAATCTTAGTGTGATTATAAAAGTTAAGAGACCAAATTAATCTAATAATGTGAACACCATAATTAACAGAGACATCCATGGTATACATTAATCATCTTTATCCAAACAATTTAATAGAATTTAAGAGAATGCAAAGGGGATTCATTAGTGTCACTTGCTTGCATTAGACAATCTTAGTGCGATTATAAAAGTTATGAGACCAAATTAGTCTAATAATGTGGAGACCATAATTAACACAGACATCCATGGTGGACATTAGTCATCTTTATCCAAACAATTTAAGAGAATGCAAAGGGGATTAATAATAGTGATTGATATCGTATCCTTCCTAATACATTTTTTTATTAATAATGAGTAGAATCCTATTGTGAATGTAAAACACAATTGTATTCTTAATGCAAGTTCCATATTAATAATGACCTATGTGTTTTTTCTAGACATATAATATCACTTGTTTTTGTTATTTTTAATTTATTTTTAGTGCATTCTAACTAAGTTTAACAAATTGATTGTTATTCAACTATGATACTTCATTAATAAATAAATAAAATATTTGATATTCAATTTTAAAATAACTTACATACATAAGACTTAAAATTATCAATGGACACTTCCCCTTGCCGGCAGGAGGTTTAGCTGGTTAGCTATGGTGGAGGACGTTTAGGGTTTCGGTTACCCTCCCTCTGGGCTCTGCGCAGACTGCCACGGCAGGTCTGCAAAGCTCTGCCATCTTCTCTCTGTCGTCGGAAGCTTAGCTATCCGTAGCAGAAACACTCGCGCCATAGTAAGCCGTCACCATGACGCCCGTGAAGGGGGGGACCTCTGCCCCTCCCCCAAACCCCACTGGTTCTCAACAGAAAGGAATAGCGAACGACTCAGACCCAAATCATAATGACATTTCATAGGAAAGGAAGTACGACAAGGACGACTACGCAAATCAGGAAGAGGGTTCCACAGTCAGATCAGCCACCTGCAAACCGGTCGCTGCCACAATGCCCACAGTGGAATTTCCCAGCCACAGAATAAATGCCCGAATCTAATACATGCGAGACCATGCTCTTATTGGCAAGTTTATAGGGATCTGGCCTACGAAAAGGGCTCTCAGTAGCTGGATCAACGCGAAATGGGCACCTAAAGGCCACATCTCCCTGCACATCGGACCCAAAGGTTTTTTCACCGTGGTCTTCAACTGCCTGGAAGACCGCAACAGAGTTGTTGATGGCGGACCTTATTTCTTCAACGCTGCAGGCCTGTACCTGAGAGGCTGGATCGAAAGATTCCACCCAGACAAGGAGGACCTCAGCTATGCGCCAGTCTGGATCAGGCTCTACTCGCTCCCATGGGAATATTGGGAAGAATCATCTCTGAAGGAAATCGGAAACAAGCTAGGAGAGTTCATCAAAGCGGCGGAAGACACCAAGTTTTGTAGATTTATGTCCTATGCGCGCAACTGTGTCTACATGGATCTCAAACAGCCCCTGCCAGACAAGGTAAGATTCCGACACGAAGACTCTGAATGGATTCAAATGATTGACTATGAGCATGTTCCATTTAGATGCCGAAAATGCCACCAACTCGGGCATCTGTTCAAGGATTGCCCTCTCAATAAAACCACAGTTGATAGCACCCAGGCAGACAATAATGAAACAGATGGTTTCACAAAGGTGGTCAATCGCAGACGAGGCAGCAAAAAACCCTCAGCCAATGCAAAAACCGATCTGGCTAACAAAACTAAAATGCCCAACTCCAATAGCTTTGAAGCCCTAGTGAATCTGGAAGCGCAAGATCAGGAACAGGAAATGCAGAAGCTCAAAACCCTAGTTCGAGAGCTCCTGGAAGGCCCTCCTCCTCAGACTCAAGACCCTCTGTCTGATAAAAGCCAGATAACTCATCCAGATCCTCATGCAGATGGCCTCCAGGCAATGGAAACTGAGATCCCAGAATCAAGCAAAAAACAAGCCAAAGAAGTAGAAGCAGGTCCTCCAGACACAGAGCTAATGGAAGAAGACTCTGAGAATGTGGATATAGGTGATCTAGACATACTCACCTTGGAACTAGCTTGTAAAACCGGGAACTTCGATAAGATACCTGAAAGGCAACTAGACAAACTGGAAGAAGTTCTGCAAAAAGCGCACAAGAAACATTCACTTGGGGTTCAAATAGGAAGCCAATGGGATGGTAAATTCATCATAAAAGACAGCAAAAAAAGAGGTCGGAAAACTACCCTGGAAAAAACCATCAAGATAGGAAAAGTGCTCGTAGAATCAGGTCGATATTCGAAGCTGACCAAGTTCTACAACATCCACCCCCACCCTTCTCAATGAAGCTAATCTCCTGGAACATAAGAGGGCTCAACAGCCCCAGGAAAGGTAGACTCTTAAAAAACATGCTCATGTAGGAGAAACCAAACATTCTCTTTGTGCAAGAAACCAAGTGTAACATGACATTTCTGGCAAAAATAGCAGCAAAAGTCTAGCCAGGAGGGCAAATCTCAACAGTAGATGCGCGAGGCGCTTCGGGAGGCCTAGCAATCCTCTGGGACTCCAGAATCATACAGCTTAATAACATTCATGCCAACAAGCATTTCATACAAGCAACATTTCATTTGCTTGGTACCAATACTCATGGTCACATTACTAATGTTTACTTCCCGCAAGATCCACAGCTAAAAGCAAAAGTTCTGGACCACCTAACAGCACTCAACTCTAACAGGCAATACCCTCTCTGGATAGCAGGTGGGGACTTCAATATGATAACAAGAACTGAAGAAAAGCAAGGGGGAAGGGACATTGGCATCCGTGATGGGCAACTCCTCAAAGACTTTGTGAGATCGAACTGGTTAATCAATCTCCGTTCAAACAATGGCATTTTCACATGGAACAACAAAAGGGAGGGCATGCATCAAATAGCCTCCAGGTTAGATCGCTTCCTCATTTCTGACATTGCTCCTTATCTAGGCGGGGACATAATCTCTTCCATACTGCCTATATCAGGCTCGGATCATTGGCCTATTGAACTTCAATGGCAGAGGCCAGGTAACACTAATAAACGCCCCTTTTGATTTGAATCTTTTTGGCTTACTCACCCCGATTTCAGGGATTTTGTCAGACAATCCTGGATCAAATACCAACCCTCAGAAAAATCTAAAATGGCTCGATTCCAAAAGAAACTTCAATCACTTAAAAAAGAAATCAAACAATGGAATCAGAAAATTTTTGGTAACATCTTCGCAGCTCAAGCTACGCTCAATCAGGAAATGAAGCAAATTCAGAACCGGATCATGGCTGAAGGCCGTACTACTGCCCTAACTCAACAGGAACAGAGGATAGAAAACCAACTACAAAGCAGAGCCCAACAGGAGGAAATCCTATGGAGGCAGAAGTCTCGCATTAAATGGTTAAAGGAAGGAGAAAAGAATACTAAGTTCTTCCACAACACCACTGTAAAACGTAGAATGCACAATCTGATCTCCCACATCCAAAATGAGCAAGGAGAACGAGTGGAAACACATGAAGGAATCGAAGAAAATTTTCTCTGCTACTTTCAGAAAGCTCATCAGGAACCAAATGTGGACAGGCTCCCAGCGATTGAAAAAATTCTTCCCCACATTCCCAAACTTATTACTCCTGAGCACAATCACCTCCTCCTCCAACCAATCCAGCTTCACGAGGTGGATCTGGCAGTCAAGAACTTAAAATCAGGGAAAGCCCCTGGGCCAGATGGCTTTACTTCGGATTTTTTCCATCACTTCTGGGATTTGATTCAAATAGAAGTTTGGCAACTGGTCGAGGAATCAAGGGCATTACGTTGGATGTACCCAGGGTTGAATGCCACATTTCTAGCCCTCATCCCCAAGACTGCGGAAGCCAACAAGCCCGAAAAATATCGTCCTATAGCTCTCTGTAACATCACTTATAAAATTGTCTCAAAAGTCATAGCCAATCGGTTGAAGCCTTTACTACCTCTCCTCATCTCTCCAGAGCAATCAGGCTACGTCGAAGGGCGCCAAATCACAGATGGAATCATCCTTACTCATGAGATCCTGCACTCTCTGAAGCAAACCAAAAAGCCAGGTATGCTGCTCAAAATAGATCTATCAAAGGCTTTCGATAGTATAAGTTGGCTCTATATACAAAAAATTTTAAATGCTTTTGGTTTCGATCCCTCTTGGACTAGATGGATCATCAGTCTCCTCTCATCCTCCTTTTTCTCCATCCTGATCAATGGCATCCCCTCTGATACTTTCCATCCCTCTAGAGGCATTAGGCAAGGAGACCCGCTCTCTCCCTTTCTATTTTTCATAGTTGCTGAAGGTCTTGGTCGCATCCTTAAATCCGCAGCCCTCTCTCATAATCTGAAAGGTCTCTCCTTCAATAACTCCCTAGCCTTCACCCATCAACAATTCGTGGATGACAACATGCTCTTTGGTCACCCCTCCGTCCAAGAAGCTCGAATCCTCAGAGATCTTATGTCTATCTTTTCAGATGCCACAGGTGCTCTCATTAACCGAATCAAGTCCCAAATCTTCTTCTTCAACACCCCTATAACTACCCAAAATTCTATAGCCAGGATCCTGGGTTTTACTATTGCTAAACTCCCCTCCAAATACCTGGGTGCTCCCATGATCGCATCAGCTCTCAAACACGCCACTTGGACTGATTTGCTGGACAAATTTGATGCCAAGCTCTCCCTCTGGACCCATCGAGCCCTGAATATGGCAAGTAGAGTTATTCTCATCAAATCTATTTTACAATCTTTACCTCTTTACCTGTTTACCCTCTTAGCAGCTCCAAAATGGGTCATAAAAGCCATAAGAAATCTCCAGTGCAATTTCCTTTGGGGCAGCTCTGGCAAAAATCGCAAATGGGCTTTGGTTAAATGGGACAAGGTCTGTCTTCCCAAGATGTCAGGAGGCATCGGAATCCGAGATCCAGCACTCAGTAACACGGTCATGGGAGCCAAACTATGGTGGCGTTGGCTTGCCCACCCCAACACTCCATGGGCCTCACTATGGACCGCTAAATACGCTAGCAACAAACCAATTGAGGACAGAATTCGCATGTCGGAGCAAAGTGCAGGTTCTATCATATGGAACGCAGCTATCCAACATAGGCATCTCATTCAACAACACTGTTTCTGGGAAATAAAGAATGGAAATACCGCAAGATTCTGGGATGACTCCTGGCAGCAATTCCCAAAGCTCCGGAACATCATACAAGGCCTCCCACCTACCCATCAACGTCCTCAATTATCAGAAACAGTCCATAGATACTGGAACCCCTCCAACAACCAAAAAGGCAGACAATGGCAAAAGGCAGAGCAAATCCTAGCTGAAAACGGTAACGCGGCTTGTATTCAAGCTCTAGATACAGAACTTCAAAAAAGGCAAATAAGCATAAACGATGGACAGGACCGACTATGATGGGGATATGAAGAAAAAGGCACCTTCTCCACAAAAGAAGCTTACAGCATCATAATTCAGGACAAAATCACCAAAGACAAACTCTGGAATCAAATTTGGAACTCCTATCTTTGGCCCAAGATATCCACTTTCTTATGGCTGCTATCTCATAATAGGATTCTCACATGGGATAACTTACGCAAAAGAAGTTTCTGAGGGCCATCCATATGTCTTAACTGCCGAGATGAGGAAGAAACAGCGATCCATCTATTATTTCAATGCAAACTGGCAAGACAACTGTGGGGTAAAGCGATCTTCAGAAGCCAAAAGGATCACAGAGCTCATGGCGACCTCAAAGCGACCCTGCGCAACTGGCTTCAAGCCCCTTATCAAAGCAGGATCCTTAACACTCTCTGGCAACTCCTTCCTAGGTTCATTTTATGGAATCTATGGAAAGAGAGAAACCGGCGCATTGTCAAGAATCAACACCAATCACTGGACCATCTCTGGAGCATCCTCCTCAGGAATCTTAAAGAATCGCTCTCCATTCACAACTGGATGGCTGAAGATTTCCCTTCAACCTCCACAGAAAAATCCATATGGGACAACTGGCAAATTTCCCTATCTCAACCGGTAGGATCCAAGAGCACTGGCTCCATCAGGCAAGACAAGAAAAAGATCTGGACTCCCCCCCCTCCCAACTCCTTCCAACTCAATTTTGACGGGGCTTCTAAGGGCAACCCTGGGCCTTCAGGTTATGGAGGAGTCTTCAGAGATTATACCGGAAATCCGCTTCTCATTTACTTTGGCACTAACGGATGGGATACAAACAATTCGGCGGAACTGGAGGGACTCTGGCAAGGACTTGTCCATGCACAAAGGCATACCTTCTTCCCTCTAATAATCGAAGGCGACACCCAAATAATCATCAATATGGGTAGACATCTATCCCAAGGAGCTCCAGTTCACAAAGTCAGCAAAATTTGGAGAATGGCGCATAGGCTGGAACTCATTCAACATTGGCTAGCACAACATCAGGCTATCTCATTCTAGCACACCGTTCGTGAAGGAAACAATCTCGCAGACTTCTTAGCAAATTTTGGAGTTGATACCAATAAGGAATCCTTCTCAGCTACTACTCTCACCATCGGCACAGAGGAACAAATCAGAGATTATACCCACCTGGTGGAAAAAGATAAACCTCCTTGGAAGGCTGCCTCCCCGGATCCGGGTGTTATTAGTACGTTGCCACCTCATGCTCAGACGTGCCCGACATCAGGCAGCCGGAACGGAACCTGGACGGACACGGATGGGCTTAATAGCTCCCTGTTATCGATGGACGCCATTGAATGCTGCTCACCGTCACCCTCTGCGCTGGTCCTTTCTGCCATAAACGACATTCAATTGCCTGCAAGCGCCATAACGCTCTCCCGTGGCTCGAACCTGGAGGAAACCAACAATAAAATGGCCCTTCCAGCTCCCCGTTGCAGACATTCTCTGCAACATTCCTTCAGCCAGTTTTCTCTTGATTTTGATTTGCCTGTGGTCGACCCGTCCGAGCCTGCTATCCCCCATTCCTCCATTGGCACTCTGCCTAGCTCTCGCTGTAAGAATTCTGCAAACACCATGACGCGTAGCAGAGGTGTGCCTCGCAGAGGAAGCTCATCGGCCTCCAGAGGCCGCGCTCGTTCATCCCCCTTGCCGCTGATTATCCCCATCTCCTCAGCCTCCCCGTCCTCCCATCCGCCATCCCCATCCATGCCTGCTCCCAACTCATCCTTCCAGAATTCGAGATTCACCTTCCGAAGCCGCCTCAACCAACCTGTAATCACCTTCACCACGAAAATTATGGTCTCTGAAGACGTTGATGAGCCTGCCGACCCTATCAGTTCTTCTACCCCATCCCCAGAAGCAAGCATCTTGCATGGTGCTGAGATTCATCCCAATCCTTCAGCCACTCACATGCAGGAGGACTCTCTGAAGAGTGCTGAGGTCTTAGGCACGCCAATTGTCGAGGAAGCTGAGGTGGTGGCCTGCGGTCCGGTTCAACGCAACTTTGGCATCATGCACCTGCTCGCACAGTCCGTCGAAGGCGTCCCCAAAGACAAAGAGGATTCTCCGCCAGCTGCTCCAAATTTGCCAATCGCCAGATGCCCAGACCCCCAGAGTTCGGGCAAGTAAGCTTTTTTCAGAGGAGTAATGGTTTTAACACAGTTTTTGGTTTATCCTCTCCTCTCCTCAGTTTATTTCTCTCTCGATCTCGGATATCTCGAATGTATGGCTGAGGCCAACCTCAGACCCTGTCTTTTTTTGCTGAATCTCACGCTCTTCTATCTTGCTGGAATCTCTTGGTGGACAACTTCCTCTGCTTGGCATCCACTGCAAGCAAGTAGCTCTTTTGTAATGGTTTCTGAAATCTATGGTTCGCTTCCTCTGCCTGGCACCCACTGCAAGCAAGAAGCTCTTTTGTAATGTTTTCTATCCCTCTGTTGCTTTGTTCAATGTCCTTTCTTACAAGCACAGAGTTCTCTCTCTGGTTCTCAGTTTCCCTATTAAGGGTCAGGAAACTGGCCCTCTGAGGCGTTGCCCTCACTGTAAATACTTTTTTCTTTTACCTTAATAGAATTAGCATCGATTCAGAAAAAAAATAAAAAATTATCAATCATTTAATTAACAATTTAGATTTGGCCATTTTCCATTCATTATATATTTGGAGTATATATTGTCTCAAATAAAAAAATATTGTTCATATGTTATGCCACTAATGTTCATCCCAATTTTTGTTTAAAAGGGATTTCCCAAATGACCTTAAATGGTCATTAAATATAGTTTCAAGCAATATCCCATGTAATTGTGCAACTCTAGTCTAAGAAGAGTTTTGCCAATAGGTCTAGCCAATGGTGGTTATATTGGTTTTATTATCTCATGCATACTAATCATAAGAAGTATGACACTTAATGTAGTAAGAAGTATGGCCTTGAGATTTGGTTTTATTATCTCATGCATACTAATAATAAGAAGTATGACACTTAAGGTAGTAAGAGGTATGGCCTTGACATTATCCACCTTAGGTATGTTATAGTTCCTTGCTCACATATTAGCAAGTCCAATGATCAGATCCATGTGATAATTTGTATCATCATCCAACATTTCAATGAAGAAATAACCAAAATCTTAGACTCATTTTTCTTCCAATGGAGAATTTTGAATTGAAATATTTTATTTAAGGGAGGAGAAGTTGTGTAATTAGTATAGAATAATAGGGATCATTAATGAGGAAAGTTAGAGAATACCTTTTCAAACTTAATATGACTCATGTGAAAGCCTGAAGGTAGATTTTGAACACCATGTTGTAGTGTGGCAATCAATTTGTAAATATGTTCATCATCATCATAGAATGTAGAAGAACGGTTCACATATGTAGCTTTCTCATCTGTGACAATGTTCATCCCTCTTTTTTGGCTCGAAAACAAGAATATGAACTTTATCAACCACCTATGCCAATCTGATTGAATTTGGATTTGAATTCCAATCAGGAATGGTAATGCCATATGTATTAGCCTTTAAAATGGAGGTTGTAAGAATCAAGGACATGTGACTAGGATCATGGGAAGAAAAGTGGAGGGGATTTGGGAAACACTTAGGAGAAGACTAGAATGGTGCACCTTCTCTTGTAGTTGCTCAGAAACATAAGATACAAATATTTTGGGAATCAATATTCCTATGGATTTTATGCTTGCAAGTTTATGTCTTCAAAATACCAAAGAGGCTAAGTTAAGGATCGTCTTCACTCATTTCTCATGGTAATGTTGTGTTAAAAAAAAAAAAAAGAAAAAAGAAAAAAAGAAAAAATCAAATTCAAAAAGATTAAAAAAAATGGCTAGAAACATCCATATATAATCCAGAAAAATGAGTATTATTATTTATCCTTGTGTATGTTCGTATACTAGTATTATGTTTGTATACTAGTTAATTATTCACAAACCCGTGAGGACTCACCCAAGGGAACCTCAAATTGGCATTTCCCTTAATCCAAGTACAACCTAATTTTGAATAATAAATTGCCATTTCCCTTTATCCAAGTACAATCTAATTTTGAATAAAATTGAATAGGCCATTTAAAGAAAATGATTAAATTCAAATTTAAATTCAAAATCTAATTTTTTGAAATGATAGGAAATAGTATTTTTTAATTATTCAAAATTAAGGGAAGAAAAATCAATATAATCAAATATGTTTACTCAAATGACAACATGGATTCCATTAATTCAAATTGAAAATTTTGGCAAATATTGTTTAGTTAGATTCTCTAGATGGGAAAATAGGAAAAGACCTAAAATGTAGAATATTATCCAACAAATAGAAAAGGACCTAAAATGTAGAATATTATCCAACAAATAGAAAAGGACCTAAAATGTAGAATATTATCCAACAATTAAACATTTTGACTTGGTCAAATTGCACAAAAATAAAATAAAATAAAATAAATAAATATTAAAGATCTAAAGCTAAGATGAATCTAGGTTGGTTATTCACAAAAGTTAACTTTATAAACATGAGGAACATTTTGTTATAAAATAGGAGTTTTTTTTATTATCAAAAATAATAACTCCAATTTTTTAGAAGTTTATTTGTTAGTAGACAACTTGTTTTTGAATTAAAGGCATATTTATTATCCCATTAGAAAGAATGCTTCATTTTGAATCATTTTCTTTCAATTAAAACTCAAATAAAAAAATAAAAAATATTGGTATAATAGTTTATTAATATGTGTTAATATATTATTACGAAGAAACTTAAAAGATGAACATAGACATGTAGTACATGCTTTAGTTTTTCGAGCATTTGACATAATTTGGGAGTTCGTTTGATATAATTTCAAGTGTGACACAAAGAGGGAGCTCCTTGTGATTGGTTAGCCTCACTTACTTGCATTAGACAATCTTAGTGTGTTTATAAAAGTTAAGAGACCAAATTAATCTAATAATGTGGAGACCATAATTAACAGAGACATCCATGGTATACATTAATCATCTTTATCCAAACAATTTAATTGAATTTAAGAGAATGCAAAGGGGATTAATTAGCCTCACTTGCTTGCATTAGACAATCTTAGTGCGATTATAAAAGTTAAGAGACCAAATTAATCTAATAATGTGGAGACCATAATTAACACACACATCCATTGTAGACATTAGTCATCTTTATCCAAACAATTTAAGAGAATTTAAGAGAATGCAAAGGGGATTAATAATAGTGATTGATATCGTATCCTTTCTAATACATTTTTTTATTAATAATGAGCAGAACCCTATTGTGAATGTAAAATACAATTGTCTTCTTAATGCAAGTTCCATATTAATAATGGCCGATGTGTTTTTCTACACATGTAATATCACTTGTTTTTGTTATTTTTAATTTATTTTTAGTGAATTCTAACTAAGTTTAACAAATTGATTGTTATTCAACTATGATACTTTATTAATAAAGAAATAAAATATTTGATATTCAATTTTAAAATAATTTACATACATAAGACTTAAAATTATCAATCATTTAATTAACAATTTAGATTTGGCCATTTTCCATTAATATTGTATTTGGAGTATATATTGTCTCAAATAAAAAAATATTGTTTATATGCCACTAATGTTCACCCCAATTTTTATTTAAAAGGGATTTCCCAAATGACTTTAAAAGGTCGTTAAATATAGTTGTAAGCAATATCCCATGTAAAATCTGCAACTCTGGTGTAAGAAGAGTTTTGCCAATCTGTCTAGCCAATGGTGGTTATATTGGTTTTATTATCTCATGCATACTAATCATAAGAAGTATGACACTTAATGTAGTAAGAATTATGGCCTTGAGATTTGGTTTTATTATCTCATGCATACTAATAATAAGAAGTATGACACTGAAGGTAGTAAGAGGTATGGCATTGAGATTATCCACCTTAGGTATGTTATAGATGCTCGCATATTAGCAAGTCCAATGATTAGATCCATGTGATAATTTGTATCATCATCCTACATTTCAATGAAGAAATAACCAAAATCTTAGACTCATTTTTCTTCCTACGGATAATTTTTAATTGAAATATTTTATTTAAGGGAGGAGAAGTTGTGTAATTAGTATAGAATAATAGGGATCATTAATGAGGAAAGTTAGAGAATACCTTTTCAAACATAATAGGACTCATGTGAAAGCTTGAAGGTAGATTTTGAACACCATGTTGTAGTGTGGCAAACAATTTGTCAATATGTTCATCATCATCATCATCATACAATGTAGAAGAAGGGTTCACATATGTAGCTTTCTCATATGTGACAATGTTCGTCCCTCTTTTTTGGCTCGAAAACTAGAATATGAACTTTATCAACCACCTATGCCAATCTGATTGAATTTGGATTTGAATTCCAATCAAGTCTGGTAATGCCATATGTATTAGCTTTTAAAATGGAGGTTGTAAGAATGAAGGACATGTTACTAGGATCATGGGAAGAAAAGTGGAGGGGATTTGGGAAACACAGAGAAGACTACAATGGTGCACCTTCTCTTGTAGTTGCTCAGAAACATAAGATAAAAATACTTTGGGAATCAATATTCCTATGGATTTTATGCTTGCAAGTTTATGCCTTCAGCATTTGATTTTATGGCTTATCAATCAACCCGCCATATGATGAAGGGAGACTAATACAATGGTCTAGTAGTTTTCAAATTGGAAAGAGATTGATATTGCCTCTAGAGCTCCCAAATTTGCAGTGATCTGGGTTGTCAGATCCAAGAGGAGGAATTAATGGCAAAGTATGCACCTACATAATAGATTTTTATATGCCACGATTCTTCTCCAATTTATTCCTTACGACGTTTCCTTTGCAACATTTGGTGCAATTGCTAGTTAAACTCATTTCTGGATAAAATTCTAAAAAAATAATTTAAACTTTAAACCTGAGCAGTAATATTCCTTATGGCATTCCTAGAGAGAGGTGATATTTGAGTGTCGGATCCATCCTCGTCTGCGAAAATCAATGAGTCAACATTTAATGACTTCGAGCACGCATGCACGATGACATGATAAGGATCACGATAAAACTATTCCTTCTAAATGATCAACCACTGCTTCAAATGAATTGTCCTTCCACGTTTACTATAAAAGGCACTCAGAACAAATATTTTCACCCAATATCTCTGCAAAACATCAAAGAAAAGAAAAAACAACAAGAGTCATTCATTGGGAGCACTGAAATGCCAAGAGAATGCAATCCCCTTCCCTAAAACCTCACCAAAAATCAATATACCGTGCATATGAACGAAACCATTGTGAGAAAAAATTTCGTAAGGGAAGAGGAGAGGAGTCTGCTCACAATTCAGTTGTGGCAAGGCAAGTCTCATGTTGCGAAAAGGATATCTCAACTACAAAAAAGCATAAATAATACAAGGAAATAATCGAGGACAAAACAAACTAGAAACAAAAAGGTTACAGTAAATTTACTCATGAAAGTTTAAGACCAAATCGCAACATAACACACTTTGTATTATATTTCAAAACATAGGAAAATGCATTCGCGTGGTAAATGGAGATTGAAGCTCCAAGTGAAAACACAAAAGACTTAATACGATCTACACATCACTAGGGTTGCAGAGTAAATGTATGTAAAACTCCGTAAAACTAGTTTTTACGCCCACATTATTTTCTCTTAGATTTTCTCCTCACTACTGCACAGACTTTCACCCTCTCTAGCTTTCTAACTTGCAAATGACCTTTACATTCATATTTATCTCAGCATACAAATTTTACATTAATACATGAGAAAGAAAACATTAATACACAACATGGGTGATTTTAACATTAATACACAACATGGGTGATTTTACATAAAAAATAGTTTTCTAAACTTGCAGGTGTTGTGGAGTGTGGAAAATAGTCATGGAGTAAATGTTTGCCCATACCTATTTACCAAAATTCATTAAATTCCTTAAACTCTCTATTGTATTGCGAAATGGTTGGCATTGTACTTCTGCTCTGATTTTCAGTCCTTCCACCTACAAATGAAATTGCAACCCTACAATATTTGACTGAGAAAGCATGGTGTTTGTTAGTGTTTTTAAGATGGTTGTTGGGATTATTATTTCCAACACTCACCCTTAATCACAACTACCTCCATTCAAAATTCCCAAACAATCTCTCAGATAAATAAAACTTCCATGTGCTAATGGCTTTGTGAAAATATCACCAAATTGTTCTTGTGACCTCCATCACTCCAACACAATTGCATCATTGTTAATCAACTCTATGATAAAATGATATTTAGCATCAATATTCTTGGTCCTCTTGTGAAAAAAAAAATTTCTTTGATAATGCAGTCGTTGAGTTGTTCTGATAGAAAATAATTATCATTCCATCTTCGTCGTGGCGAAGATCCCTCAAAACCCTTCTCATCCAAACTGCCTGACATGTTGCTACTGTTGCGGCAACATATTCTTCTTCTACTGTTGACAATGAAACTATCGTTTGCTTCTTGGAAGCCCATGAAATGGCTGTAGAACCCAAATGGAAAAATATCCCAGTGTGCTCTTTCTATCATCAACACTTCCTACCCAATCACTACTAGTGTAACCAACTAACTTGAAATCACTTGTTGCAGTGTACAAAACGCCATACTATTTTGTCGCATTGACATACCTTATAATTCTTTTCGCTACTTGCCAATTTGTTTCCTTGGGTGTCTCCATGAACCTTGACACCAAAATCACTGCATACATTATATCCGGCCTAGTGGTGGTCAAATACATCAAGCTTCCTATCATACTTTTATATAGTGTCATATTGACGTTGTTGCTACAATATTATTTTCTCAACTTCAACCCCATGAGTGTTGGATTTGATGCGGGCTTGCTATTCTACATATTAAACCTCTCCAAAATGTTTGCTACATACTTTTCTTGAGAAATAAGAATTCAATTTTATGTATTCTTCACTTCTATAACCAAAAAATACCTTAACAACCCAAAGTCAATCATTTCAAATTCATTCTTCATGACTTGTTTGAAATCAGTGATGAGGAACTCATCACTGCCTATAAAAATCAAATAATATACATATAATAAGATAATAAGAATCTTACCATCGCTCTCTTTTATGTAGAGGGTAGGCTCACCATCACATTTGTCAAAACCATTGTCCAACAAGTAAGAATCTATCCTTCTATACCATGCACGCGGTGCTTGCTTCAGCCCATAAAGAGTTTTCCTCAACCGATACACTTTATCTTCTTGGCCTTCTACCTCATAACCAAGTGGTTGTGAAAAATACACTTCCTCTTTCACACTCCATTCAAGAATGATGATTTTACATCCATTTGATACACTTTCCATTTATATTGCACTGCAATTGCCACAACTCTAAGCATTGTCTCTATCCTTGCGACTGGTGTGAACGTCTCTGCATAATCTCTTCCATGCTGCTACTTGTATCCTTTGACAACTAGCCTTGCTTTATACCTTTCAATCTTGTTGTAGACATTGCTCTTTGTCTTATAGATCCACTTCACTCCAATGATATATTTTCCTTATGGAAAGTTCACTAACTCCCATGTGTCATTCTTTTCTATTGCTTCTATTTCCTCCTCCATTGACGCAAACCATTTTTCTTCTTTGACTGCATTCTCAAAATGGATAGGGTCATCTACATGAAAAAATAATGCAAATAAGGAATTCAAACCAATGCTTCTATCAACTTCATCTTTCTCATAAATCTCATTTAAATTTCTAAATTTTGGTCTTCTTGTGCTTGCTGAAGATGGGCTTGACATGTCACTTGGTGTTGTGCTATGCGGCATACTTGGAGAAGTACTTTCTTGACTGTGCGATACTTTCTTATTATTTGTTAATGATGTTGTTTGATGCCTGCTTTGTTGCACTTGAATAGGAGTAGAGGGAGTCACTGTTGAGGAATTGCTTGCTGTTGTCAATTCTTCTTTATCCTCATGTGGTATACAAGCTTTTACATTGACTCTCTTCTCTAAAATTCCATCCCATGTTTCCTCTTCTATGAACTACACATCTCTACTGATTATGAACTTCTTGGTTAATGGATTATAGAGCTTGTATGTCTTGGATTCATCACTATGTCCAACAAATATGCATTTCTCCCCCTTGCTGTCCAAATTCTTCCTCAACTCATTCGGGACATGTGCATATGCCACACATCCAAAGACTCTCATGTGAGTGACACTATGATTTCTTCCACTCCACGGGAACTACGTTCTAGACACTTTTGGTTGGACATTTATTCAAGATATATGTTGAACAAGTGACAACTTCAGCCCAATAATCATTTGGCAAATGTTTTGCCTTCAACATACTCCTTGCCATTTCCATAATGGTTATATTCTTCGTTTTTGCGACACCATTTTGCTGAGGTGTATATCTTGTTGTAAATTACTTGTGAATTCCATGTTCCTTGCCAAGTCAAAGGAAGTCAGTTGAGATGTATTTTCCACCTCTTCCAGTCCTCAAGACTTTGATGTAGTGTATGATTTGCTTCTCAACAAGAGCCTTGTATTAGAAAAAGAGCTCAAACACTTCATTTTTCTATTTTAGCAGATAAACCCATGTATTCCTTGTGTAGTCATCTATGAAGGTCAATAAATAGTGGCTTCCACCAATTGATTGTGTTTGCATTGGGCCACATAAATCTGAGTGGACAATCTCCAAAGGTACCTTTGCCCTTTCTAACTTTCTAGTTGGAAATGTCTCCCCATGTTTCTTGCCCAGAATGCATCCTTCACATAGGTTGTCCATTTTTTCTATGAGTGGAAACCCCTTCAACATGCCTTAGTAGGTTGTCTGGAGGGTGTTCCGTTCTTGCTCAGACTTCGTTGTTGCTGCAACCCTTGGGAAAACACTTTCATGAACATCTTGAAAAATGTAGAAGAGGTCTTTTGTATCATTCTTCCTAGTGTCCCTGAACAAATCCCTTTCTCCTTGAGACAAGGCATTGTATGCTGCTGCATCTGCTGGTTCTTGAAAACCATTCTCCAACAAATCCAAAATTTCTTGAGACGAAAACAGGGCCTTCATTGTAATAGCCCAATAGTCATAATTTTTTCCATTAAAGTGAGGTATCTGAGGATTAGTCAATATTGTGCTTGATGTTTCCATTTTTGAGTGAGAAAAAAAACTTTCTACCTGCTGGTGAATATGCTAAAAAACAATCTTCCTTCAAAACAATTTTTTTACTCCTAGTAAAAGCACTTGTTTTTACACTAACAAAGATTAACCTGCTCTCATAGCATGTTAGAAACAATTTCGCAGGGGCAGAAGAGAGGAGTTTGGCTCAAAATTCAATTATGGCAAGGTAAGTCTTATTACGGAAAGAATATTACAACTACATAGAGGCTTAAATAATATAGAGGAAATAACTCAAGGAAAAATAGAGTAGAAACAAAAAGGTTGCGGTAAATTTACTCATGAAGGCTTAAGACCACATCGCAACATAACATACTTTGTATTATATTTCAAAACATAGGAAAATACATTCGCATGATAAATGGAGGTTACAACGCCAAGTGAAAATACAAAATACTCACTGCAATTTATGCATCACTGGGGTTGCAAAGTAAATTTCTATAAAACTACTAAAACTGGTTTTCACGTGCCCACTAATATTTACTCCACTATTTTCTTCTCACTACCTCATAGACTTTAACCCTCTCTCGCCCCCTAACTTGCAAATGACTTTTACATTCATATTTATCTGAACATACAAATTTTACATTAATACATGACATAAAAAACATTAATACACAACATGGGTGATTTTACATAATAAATGGGCTTCTTGAAGGTGTTGTGGAGTGTGGGCAACAATCGCGGAGTAAATGTTTGCCCATACCTATTTAACAAAATTCATCAAATTTCTTAAACTCTCTATTGTGTCGCGAAATGGTCAAGGTTATACTTCTTCTTTGACTTCAGTCCTTCCACCTGCAAACAAAACCGCAACCCTACAGTAGTTGAATGGGAAAGCATGGTTTTTTCAGTGTTTTTAAGATGGTGGTTGGGATTATTATTTCCAACAACAATTGTTGTAATCACCGCATTTTTTTTAATCTTGTAACTTTCAATGAGAAAGTTTAAAAATATGATTCATCGACAAAATATTTCACTTGCTATTCATTTACACAATATTCAACCAGCAAAATTTGATGATCTTTTATCTTCAACCAAAGAAATCACACATCCAACAAGCGTATTCGATGATATTCTTAACCAACAAGGAATTCATCTTAGTTTATGTAAAGAAACATGAATTTACCTCAGAATAACATCAAATTTGGGCTGCAAAATCCAACCTTGACTTATGAAGATCCTTATCCTCTCCTTAGAAACCTTTAAGCTCCTCATCACGATCTCACCCCTCTATATCAACAGTCCTGCTCATGTGCTTCTGACAATAGAGAAATATAAAATTTGTTCCTTGAATTTAATATTAAATGTAAATTTCTCTATGGCACCAGAGTGGTGGGATCTATCCAATAACTGGCAAGTTTGATTATTAAAATGGTTGTTGGAATGAGATTGGTTTTTTTGTGTTTCTGACATTATGAAAAATGTTTGCAAGGGAGACACAATAATTAGCTACAGGTCAAATTATTTAAAATTTGGTTAAATAGCAGCACCACTTTTCCACAATTATTGGATTTGAGAATAACGATTTGGGTGATGTTGCAATGATATACACTCATCTCTTGAGATTTTTTCTTTTTTAGCATCGGCTAAGTTTCTCTTTTGTACTCTCACATTATTCCATGTCGCAATTTAGAAATTATAATGCACAGTCGTTTTCTAAGCTCCCAAAAAAGGAAAAAGAAAACAAATGGGGATATTGAGGCTCAGAAGATTCACGCCATTTTGCGTGTGTCTTTTCCAAAAATAATGAAGCATGCAGATAAGGTATTTGTGAATGCTCGATTTTCTTTTATTTTACAAAAAGATAAAGGTATGAAAATAGCATTTTTGTGAATACAATTCATGCTATCCTTTTGTGATGTGTTTATCCCACCTTTTTAGTATAACTAGTTTGTCAACTATCTACGCAAATTTTCTATATTTAAAAGATCCTTCTTCCTTGTTGTAAATTTCATAGAGATGGGGTTAACTAGTATGTTGTAATTGATGTTAAAGGATGTTTTGAAGCTTGAACATATTTTGAGTTTATTGAGTATTCGTTGGAGTTATGTCGATCAAACAAGCCTACAAAAGTTTTAACTAGATAGTTTTCTGTGATATATTTCCAATGGTAGATGTTTTAATTGGATACTCTTTTGCGAGAGCTTTCTAATGGTATATGGCACTTGGCTAAACTCTCAAAAAATCAAGAGAAAAATTGATTTAAAATCTACTAGTGCAAAAATTGGGTCAAACTTCAAATTTGTTAAACAATGTGGAACTCTATTGGTGGATTTGGTGGAGAGTGTTGAGGGATGTATGATTAATGGTAGCAGAGGATTGAACTTGCATGAAGTTTAACGATATATGGTGTGCATGTTGTCGATTGTTAATCTATATGTGCCTAGATCTAATGATCCCCGTAGGTAGTGGGGCTATCCCATGATACCAAAGGTTGATACAAGGGTAGGCCAAAGGAAATGCCATGGTGGTTTAATGTAGGGCCAACCAATGAAAATGATTGGTGTGGATCCCCTCCCCCCAAGTCCTATACTGCTAGTGGTCTCTTGTTGTGAGCAATAGGTAGACATGTGTTGTCTCAACATGTGGCAGGATGAAGTAGAACTATTGGTAGTTTCCTAATGTGGCTAGTACATCAAGTATGATGTGAACCTATGTTGCCTCAACATGTGCTAAGTTAAGATACACATAGCATGACAAAGACAAGTGATAAGAATCAAATGGCATGACAAATAGCATGACCAATAAGACAAGGATATGTGGACACAACAACATGACATGGCAAGCTCGTGTAGCAATTCATGTGGACAACATGACGAGAATGACATGGTGAAAAACATGGCCAATAGGATGTGGACATGTGGAAACGATGACATGACATGGCATGGACAACAGGAAGGTGATGTAAATGTTTATGATGACATGGCAGAGTATGACATGTGACATGTGGCATGGAAAACTAACATTTTGGGTGGATAACTAGACCATATTTGAGTGACACGTGACACCACTCGAAGGGTGACAAGTGGCACAATGATGCCAATAATACATCATGTTGATTTCAACATAAATTCGACTAAATGGTTAAGAGCATGGTCATGAGGTTAGGTCACATGGAAAATATGTTATGTCCTTGAGGGCTAAAGGGCTAGAGCTAGAACGATGGTAAGAACACAATTTTGAAGGTGGTCCTATGGGTTAAAACAATAAGTCATTGAGAGTGTTAGCATCAACCTTGGGCAAACAAATTTTTATCTCGGTAAGCACAAGACTTTGAAGGTGGTACTATGGGCCAACACAATGGCCCTCAAAGTGCATCCAAGTCGATGTTAGTCAAATAACAACATGGATTTATATCTATTGATCATGGTTATGTTTGATAGTTTCAGGTTCACCCTGATCCAAATTTAACTATGTAAAACTATATATATGCGCACCAATTTGATCGAAAAGATACATTATGTGATCTTGTTAAGCATTATGATGACATATAAATCAAGGTTGATCAAGTGATGAAGAGACTGGAGCTAATGTGATAATGCGAAGAAGTCGAGAGTCAAATTTCTAAGTTTGTTTGCATGGGTTTTGAGTTGTCATTGTGGAGTATGAGATATATTGGTTTGAAGCTTGAGCCATCACCACGAGATATCTCTGTTGGATGCCTGAGCTATAGCTACATGAGCTATCTTTGTGGAATCCTAACCTATTGCTATGGGTGGACAAGTTATCTCTGTGGAAGCCCAAGCTATCACTGCGAGAGGACAAGCTATATTTGGCAGGGTCTCAATCTATCATTGAGAGAGAACAAGTTATATTACTGGAAGCCTAAGCTATTGCTACAGGAGGAAAATATATCTCTGTTGAAATCTTGATCTATCTTTGTGGAGGCCTGAGCCATTGCTGTGGGAGGATGAGTTATCTAGGTTTAGGTCGAGTTATAACTGCACAAGCTATCTCTGTGGAGGCCAAGCACAAAAGGAGGAAGGAAGAATCATTGAAAACTTGCATTGTTTATATGGAGCCAAAAAAATTGAGCTATTACCATGAAGGATGAGGCATCTATGTTGTAGATCAAGCAAAAAAGGTCAAAGGCGAAATCGTTGGAAAATATCTCATGGTTTTATGTGGAGCCAAAAGGCATGAGTAATCATTTTAGAGAACTAATTATATTTGTTGAGGATTGAGAAAAAAAAGGTTGAGGGCCAAATAGTTGAGTTTTTATTGAATTACATGGGTATGCTCTAAGCCTAAACCAATCTAACACTATAGTAACCCAAGCACGTGAAGCGAAAGTTTTTTTTTTTTTGTCATTCAAAAGTGCTTTCATTAGATTTTCAAAATAGCATAGCTTACAAAAAATATCTCAACAATACCCGTTCTCTTGGGACAGACAATCATTGTGAGATTTGGGACTAGAGCATACAAGTGAGGGTAGATTACATACATTATTTCCGGTAAGTGCTGAGGCCTTAGCCTACTAACATAGACATAGAAAGTAGCCTCAGTTGACAAAATCATGTTAGGGAGGGGGGTGGGGAGGCACTATAGGGGGGTTGTGAAATACCCAACATGGTTATGAATGTGTAAGTCGATGTGCTCCACTTGAGCTTCCAAGCTGTGAAGATGGTCATTGGTATGTCACTGACTACATTAGAGGTTGTCTAGTTGCTCCAATATTTCACTTTGACTATACTGAATATCTGTCTAATATGCCACAATCTCATTGTGGTCCTCATCCATGTGGTCCCTAAGGATATTGATATCAAGGTGAAGGTGGCACAATTGCTCTACTATAGTGTCCAATGAGGCTAGGGATACAAGCTTACCTAGAGAATTGGCTGTAGAAATAGTCTCAGTGTCCCTGGTTTCTCGATTGGCCAAATTAGCGGAAGATGAAGAGTTCCCAGGCTCGAAACAACCAGCCTGAGTTGGTTGACTCCTCCCATGGTGACGAAAATCCTGTTGGTGGGGCATGTTAAAATAAAAAATAGATGACGGAAAACAACAAGAGGAAGTCAAAGAGGACATTGTATCCCACCTATAAAAGATGCAACCAAACCCAAAACTACAGTTCCACTTCCCTACTACAATATAAAATTCCAAATTTCCACCAAAACCCAAAGAGGAAAATGAATCTAAGACCTCCCAGACCATAGCACAATGTGGAGAAGCATTGCAGGAAAATTAAAGGCATACCACTAGCAGTGAGCGCAATCTCAATACTGCCAACTTCCTGCATGGAAAGGAGTAATTCCAAAACCATAAATCCACTTCCAAAAGTTAAAACACCATTCATACACCTAAGAGAACCCAGAGGAGCTTGCATGGATGAGGGAGGAGCCAAAAATGGCCATCGTTTTTGTACAAGGATTTGAAGGTGAACGAGGACTATCTAGGTTCCAGGGTCCCAAGGGAAGACCAAGAGATAGTATACTACCCACACTCAAAGGTAGACCACAACTTCCTTGCTCCTTAGCCGAGACCGACGCCCCAATGGGACACTATGACCCCAGATCCAAGCACCTTTGTAAATCTTCAAACCCAGGTTCATCTCCCAAATTTTGGAACTGAGATTCATATGCTACCTACTGACAAATTTAAGGACTACATTCGGGGAGAGACTCATTGCGCTGCAGTAATAAATGCAGGTGTAGAGTGTCTAGGCTCTATCGCTGACCACGTGGAGGAGGAGCTAGTCCTGGTGGCCTTGCACGAGATAGATGGGCATTGGGAAGATAACCCCCATTGGGGGAACATTAAGCCAAAACTTTGTTTGCACGAGAAGTTTCTCTTTTGTTCAAATCAAAACTAGGAGTAGAACTATTTTATGTAGGGACATGCTTAAGTAATTCAAAGGGTCAAGTTTATATTTGATATCTTATATTTCTTAATTCATTAACCAGGTATGATATTTCATACTACATAGTCCAAGTATATTCATGATTAATGTTTGTTGAGTACAAAGAAGAAATCAAAGTTGCTATTGGAAAACTAGAATTAGAGTACATGGTGTTATGGGGATGTGTTAAGTTTCACAGATAAAATTAGTATGGTGAATGTTTTATATTCAATATTGATTGGAAGACTTGTGTGTCCAAGTGTGAAAATGTTATGAAAATGGAAGACCCACTATAATTTCTATGCTTGGTGCCTTAATCAAGCTATACCCTAAAGCAAGTTGGTGCTTGCACGTCTCTAAGGTGTGTGCCTCAAGCAGGTTGAATCCCAAAGGAATTGGGTGCTTGCATATCACTAAGGTTAGCGTGTTAATCAGGTTGTAGCCTAAAGGAAGTTTATGGTTTCATACTTCAAGGGATTGGTCTCTCCTTCTGATCAGTACTAGTAGATTCATTGTAATTAAGTTTGAAGAAGATAATGATATTTGTGGTTTTCCCTTGCAAGTGTTTCCACATACATTTGGAATTCTTGTTTATTGATATGATGGTAGATTTTGTTGATGCATTGTTACGTTTTTACTTATGATGTATTATGATATTGTTTAAATTGGCCACTACACTGACTCACCCCCTTCTTAGTGTTATAATAAATTCCAATATATGCGATATTGATCAATTATGCTTTTGTTTATATATATTTATGAAGAAATTTGTTATATGATTAGATGACTCTTTCTTGACTATCTCATAATAAAGGCTATTTATTTTAAGGAACATGAGACATTCTCTAATGTTAGAGTTGCAATATCAGGTTTGTTAATGTAATTTCATGTAATCACATAATTTTAAGCACTTCGATATGAATGCAAAATTCTATTGGTATTTAGCACACTATATGTTATGAGGTGTCTCAATGCCATGTATAGAAGTTAATATTATGCCTTAAATTATTGGTGGATTAGTTGATCAAATAACCGTTGCAAGTGTCGGTGAAATCTTAGTGTCACACAAGAATATGGTCGATGATACCAACAATTTTTTTTTTTGAAATCTGTGTCTAATGTTTAGCACTAGATATTATAAAAAAAAACTATGGAAATTCTCATATATATTATTTTTATTAGATATGATAATATTTATTTTATGGTGATGGTTGTTTAAGGATTTGATCAAGTTTTGGGTTAAAGAAGTCTAGGAAACTTTTTTTTATCATTGTGTTCGTACATAAAACCAAAAAATGAAGACAAACAAACATTCTCTAGGTTGTCACTTTGAGTGAAGTGTTTTTCTTATTCCTAGATTGTTTGGTCATCATGTCTGAGTGATTTATCTATCATGATCCTTCTTTACTTTCAATCCTAAAACCCAAAAAAGGAAATTCCTAAAATTTAATCTATCCATGGATTTTTTTTTTTTTAAACAAGAACGGTTGATTTTTATTTGTAGAAGAAAGGTTGTGACTGAGCCAAACAACCACTATTACATTTTTCTTTCGCTATATGCTTTTAGGCCATTCAACATAAGCAAAATCCTACTTGATCCATTGGGCATCCACAAAGAACTAGCTTCTACAATTGTTTCTGATGTGATTAAATAGACATCCTTGGTCAATGCATAGAAGCCTAAAAAGTAGGGGAGACGACTTATATTCCTATTATGTTTTCCTCTGATAGGATAAGGCGAGCCTGACAGTACCCAAAAAAGAATCCTGCAGCACGTTAGATCCAAGTCCTCTGTGTATGGAAAATTTGTTGAGCCGCTTCTTAATCTTGTTTCCTTAATATTGAATGCTTGAGTATTGGTCACGTTAATAGTGACAAACCCAATATGAGGTTCTACCTGTGATGCTGGAGCAGAATTTTACCAAGGTAGTGTGATCATCAGTGCTAGGTGTAGTTCGATTGTATGCTGCCTATGCCAAATTTTGGACAATCATGGAGACTGAATCTTTGCATATCGAGAGCATAACAAGGGATGCCCTGATCTTGCACTGCTCAATCTTCTTTGTTAAGGAATAGGATGCCATTTTGACGCTTCATCATTCTTTTATAGAGTACCTTAGGCTAAGAGACATCCCATGTTTGCCCTTGTGCCAGTTTCCTTGTTTAGAGTTCGGAGGATGTGGTAGAAAGAGTTGGTATTGAAATTATGCGGTAGTTTCTTGAGTCTCTCAATGGTCTTGTTGAGTACTGAGCTATTGGGATGATCACCTGTGTTTAGGATTTTTGTCAACGTTTCTGAATCCATGAAGACTTGAAGGTTTTTCCCTTTGTTTCCCTGAGAAAGCTGGTATGCTTTGAGCAATACTAGAATCTTTGCCTGGTTGTTAGTGCTCTAACTTAGGCCCTAACTAAAGTTGTCCTTTTTGTGCAAGTCTGAGGAGTAGATTACACCCCCTGCTCCTAATATCCCTGGGTTTCCTTTGGAGGCTCTCTCGAATAATATTGTGACTTTGCCTTGTTTTTTCCACCACTTTTGAAATTACAACTCAATGATATGAAGCCGCCACTTTGGGTTGGGGCAAGGCTGAGAGGGGTTCTTTTTACTGTTGGCCCACCTTAGGGACTCACCTAGCCAGCTGATCTCTTCAGGGAGGAGAGCATTTTCTGGCTTATGACACAGATTTTCATAGGTTTCTAACAATAGTTCTTTGTCTTTTGTAGCCTCTACATTGGGAGATTGTAATCTATTATTGAATATGGCTTCATTCATAGCTAACCACGATTCCTAGCAGATGTATTTTGGAATTTCATTCCAGATTTTGGCCCATGTTGAATTTCTCTTCAATGCATGAGGGGAGCTCTCTTTCCAAGAGACGAAAAGACTAACTACTGAGAGATGCGCTGGAATTTGAGCATTGAGCCTAAGCATTACTTGCAACCATACTTCTTGAGTGAAGGGGCAGTCAATGAACAAATTTTCAATCATTTCCTGATCCGAACAACAGAGAGGGAACCTATGGGGTCCAATAATTCCATGTTTCACTAAATTATCTCCAGTGAGGACCCTTTTTTGCATGAGAATCCAGTAGAAGAAGTTAATCTTTGGGAGCCCAAAAGGGTCCCAAACATGCTACCAAAGAGAAGTAGAGTGGATCTGAGGTTAGTGTTCTTGAAGAGCAGTAAAGCCCTGCAATGTTGAGTAAGCTCTAGTCTTCCCCCAGCCCCAATTGTCCCTTGAATGGAGATGCATAGGATCCAGACTTGAGATCTCAGCTAGGAAGAGGTGTAGTTGAGGAAGAAGCCAGTCAAGGAGGCGATGGAAAGCCCATTCACTTCAATTCCCTCCGAAGTCCCAAGAGAATATATCAGCCAGCTTGTGGATTCCATTTTGAATGACACAATCACGTAAATCTGCAATCTCAGGGGAAAATTTTAGGGGTTGGAGGCCCATGATCTTGTCTTCCCACGACCCAATTATTTTTCCATTTCTAGGGATTCTATATTTATGGTCTTTAAAGAACTCCTAGCCCTGGCTGCATAGCTTCCACAAAGTGGTTCCTTTGTAGGAAGATCTGTCATCCATATTATTTATTAAGAGCCCATGCATATACTTTTTAATTAGAACTTACAGGATGTCGTTGACTTGAGAAGATTTTCTAGAGATTATTTCCTCACAAAGCCAGATTGGCCAAGCCAGGGTCTCTTACCTAAAGTCCACCTCCAGATAGTGGCCTTTTCACTATGTTCCAGCTTACTAGGTGATTTTTTTTTTTTTATTCCCCTTTCCTCCTTGCCACAGGAAATTTCGAATCTACTTAGATAGTTGTTCGATGATCATTTTTGGAGCTAAAAGAAATGAAGCTTGATAGCTTAGAAGGGAGGAGAGAACATATTTTTCAAGAATGAGCTTCCCAACTAAGGTAAGCCACTAGCTGCCCGACACAATCATTTTTGCCTTGATTTTGATGATCGTTTCCATCCAATGAGGGGCCTTGCTGGTTCCCAATGATAAAGGAAACCCTAGGTACTTGAATTTTTTCCCAAGAGGCGTATCCTGTGAAGTCCTGGGCTTGATCAATCCTAAGCATAATTTGTTGGTCTATCGCCCAACCATACACAACACTTTTCCTCTTATTGACATTATCTCTGGAAACTCTGCAGAAACTTTGGATAACTTCATTGAAATCCCTTGTAATTTAAATAGAGGATCCTCCCATAAGGATCGAGTCATTGGCGAACAAGGCATGATTTATTGGTATTTTTCCTTTTATTGCCCTAATGGCTGGAAGTGTCCCATTTAGCTTCTCTATTGTAAGTTTTCTGCTTAAGGAATCAGCCATTAGAATGTATAGGAAGGGGTATAGCAGGAAATCCTTGCCTAATGCTCCTGATAGCTTTGAAGTAGTTAGAGAGCCTTCCATTTACTAAAGGGGCTATTCAAGGCTCTCCTAGACATGCTTTAATCAATTTTATAAAATCAGAACTGAAGCGAAAAGAGAAAAGAACTTAGAGGAGGAAAGCATGCCTTACTCAGTCAAAGGTGTTCGCTATGTCTAGCTTAATGAGCATGCCTTTCTCTTGGCGTTGTTGGTTGGAATGAATAACTTCCTGCACCAGAATCACATTGTCTTGGATATGCCTGCCTTTAACAAACCCACCTTGATTGGGAGAGACGTGTTTTTCTAGCAACAACTTTATTCTCTTTGCAAGTAACTTGGTGAGAGTTTTCTAGGACGCATTACATAACGAGATTGGCCTGAAGCGATCAAACACCATTGGGGTCACTTCTTTTGGGATTAGCACTAGGAAAGTGGAGTTTGTGCTTCCTCCCACTTTGGCTTTTTGGAGGAAACCTTTGATCATTCGAAACAAATTAGCCTTAATGATGTCCCAGTAGATTCTATATAAATGAATGGATTACCCATTGGGTCCTGGAGCTTTTTCTAGTTTCATCCTCCATATGACATTGTTGATTTCATCTTCAGTTAAGGCCTTCAAGAGTCTTGAGTTATCCTCCTCATTAACCAGTCTTGGAACGTGAGTGAGGAAGTCTTGTGATTCCTCATCATCATTCGCACCTTCTTCTTTGTACAGCTACTGGAAATGAGAGGTTGCAACCTCTTTTAATAGAGTTGTGCCTTTGAGTATAGCCCCATCTAGTGAGGTGATTTCAGCAATGTGGTTTCTAGAAAGTCAAGTTCGAATTTTCTTGTGGAAGAAGGATGAATTTTTGTCTCTAGACATAAGCTAGAGATTATGTGATTTGAGCCTCAAGGATTCTTCCTCCTCTTTGAATGAACGAATATTATTGAGTTGGAGTTCTTGCTCATTCTAAATTTCTAAGCAAGTAATGTCGTACAACTCCATGTCCCTTTACAATTCGAGTAGCTGCTTGATGTTCTTCTTTCTATGGCTAGTGGGGGAGTTTGAGGGTTTTTTAATCCATTCTTTCAAGGCTGATTTGGTGGCCTTTAGCTTTTGTTCCCACACATAATTGGGTGATCCATGAACAGGGATGGACTAGGCCTTCATGACTGTATCCATAAACCATTCCTTGTCTGACTAGAGAGGACTGAACCGAAAGGGGATGCACCCCAAATTTTCCTCTTCTTCAAACAACAAAAGAATGGGTTTATGGGCTGAAGTCAGCTTTGGCAGAATTTTCATGGAGATGATCTTCTTTTCGAAGAGGAAGGTTCTCTAAAGTAGGAATCTATCCAACTGGGTTGAAATGTGCTCCACCCCAACTCTTTTGTTTGTCTCCATGTGCAAATCCCTGTTTTTGGCTTAAAGTCTAGTAAATCCCATCGTTGAATTAGGTATTCCATGAAGGGTGGGAAGTGGTCCTTGCTACTAATTCCTCCTGTTTTTTCCTTTGGGTCAAAGATTAAATTGAAGTTTCCTTCTAGAATTATATTCTTGGGGGAGTAAGCTTCAAGGAAATCGGATAAGGTTCGCCAGCAATATTTCTTTTTTGTATAGAGGACGGAGATGTAAATATTAAATAGAGAAAAGGTAATCTTACTAGAAAGGTGTCAGAATTCAGTGTAAATCCAATGTTGTGTTTGGAACGATATCTCAAATTGAAATTTGTCTTCCTCCCAGAGGGTGGCAAGCCCACTGCATGTACCCCTTGCACTTACTGCTTTTCTCACTTTTGTTTTCCATTTTACTTTGATGAGGTCAAGAAGGGCATCCCCTTCTATTTTAGTCTCTTGGATCATGAGGATCTCGGGAAATTTTGATTTCAATAGGTTCTTGACTACTTCAGCTTTTAAGGGATTCCCCAATCCTCTGCAGTTCCAAGAGACTAATCGCATTATTTACTAGTAGAGGGGGGGGAGGAGGCAATACCTCCCTTGGGAGACCTGGTTCTAGTATTTCTTCTGGTGGAAATCTCAATTGTGGGTTGGCTGCCTTGCATTTTTTGTCTCTCCACTTCTTCTTCTCTTGCCTCTCTGTGATATTTCCTCACAACTCTTTTCGAAGGCCTCTTGACTGTCTCATATTTCGAGGATCCTAAAGTCTTTGGTGTCTTCTTCCTTGTAATTATGACATAGGTTGGGGAGCTAGAGACACCTCTTGGAGTTCCGGCTTGGAGAGGGCATGTTTCCTCCTATCTTTTATCTTCTTCCATAGTAATGGCTTGTTGTTCTGGCTCTTCATCTACTGGTTTTGGGAGTTTTTTCTAATTTACTGAGTATTTCAAATTGATTGGTGGATGTGTCTGCTATTGGAGGGACTATGCTCCCCTCCTCTTGTACTATGGGTGGAGTACCACTCCCTGTGGGAATTGCTTTCCCTTTGATTCTGTTTTTCTCCTTAGCTAATGTTGATTTCTAGACTTCAGTCCATTGATATAATTTCGAGTTCTCAACCCCTCCTCTTATTTCTTTTTATTATCCCTGGCAAAGTGGCCATAGCCATGGAAATGTCAGCATTTAAATGGGAGTTTCTCGTAATATAACACTTGAATGTGAGACCAGTTGGCCACTGTGAGTTTTATAGCTTTAGGGAGGCTTTCCTCTAGATGAACTTCTACACAATTCTCGCGCAGGAGTACTGGTCCCTCCTTTCTGCTCGATTGATGTATTTTCCAAGTTTATTTCCTATGGTTTCTAAGGATTTGGGGTTCCAACAGTGCAGAGGCAAATGAGGAAAGCATACCCAGACAGGGACAACCGAGGGCACATCCTGAGTCAGATTGAATTCTGGAGTCCACTGGTTAACGCACAAACCCCGAGGACCCATGAAATACAGTCCATTCCTGAATATGAGATTCTTGTCTTCTTTCTATTCAAATATAAATACAAAAAAGATTTTGCCGATGAAGTGGCTTTTCATTCATTCCTTGACAAGAGATCACTAGTTCCTTTGCACCCAGGCATATACAACTTTAGGCGAGGGCCATAGCCCAATGAACTGCTCAATAAGCCCTCATTCTACTAGGTTCAGAGCCAATTTGAAGGGTTATTCAATGACAGAGAAACTGTGGGGATGGTTTTCATTTTCTAGTTGTTTATTGCATGCCTCTACTAATTTCCGAAACGTGGGTAGCTCAGGTGGAAGGGGAGGGTCAAGCTCGAGGCCCCATCTTGGGGCCATGGCAATGATGTTGTGTGCAAACTCTCACTGTGTCAGCATGGATGCTCCTCACGCACACGCAAATATCTCCCTCTCTGATAATTATCCATGGATTTTAAGGGAATTATCATCATTTGATTAGGCGATGGAATGATGAATCAACCCATGAGTTATATTAAATTTTCTAAAAGTTAATTTGACCATGATATTTGTCACTATACATTGATAGTGCTAGCTAGACCTCTCTAGTCATCTAACACAAAATACAATTACACTACTATAATGTGTTACTCCAACATCATCTTTAGTGTCACCCCGCAATGTGGATTTTTCCCAAAAAAAATTACTTATGGATGACACTACACATAGTTCCCCGGGGCACATTTTTTTTTGCATGATGTTTATGTTGCTACATCGAATTCTAGTGTTATATTTTTCAAAGTATTCCCTTGACAACATTATACTATTGATAAAATAGGAGTTGTTGAGAGTGTTTCCACATCAAAAATTCTCAAAAAATCTACTTCTAGAGTCAACTTTGCATTATTCTTGCATTGAAGATGCGTTTTTTGTGTTTCATTACCGTTGTTTGACATAGTTTCTACATTGATATTCTATACATGGATGTCATATTTGCATCATAATGGAGTTGTACTATTGTTGAAATCCGCAAATTTTGTGTCATGTTGCATCACCATTGTATCATGTTACCTTAAGCACCTCAAGATGAGTGCAAAATCCTAGGCATGTTTAACACTTACTCTATGTCATGAGGTTTTCCAATGTCATATATACAGGTAAATACTATGCCTAAACTTAGATTACCGAAGAATTAGCTAATCAAATAACCATTGGAAGTCTTTGGGAAATATTAATGTATTATAAAAATAAGATAAAATAGACCAGCTAAGGTTCTTAATAAATTCATGTTGAATGTTTAACACTATATAATAATGTAAAACATAAGGAAATTCTTGTAGACAACAATTTTATTAAAGATGTAATCTCCATTATTTGTGTGATGATTTCACAAGGGTTTAATTAAGGTTTGTATTAATGAAGTCTTGAAACCTTTTCATTATAATTGTATTAGTACCTAAAACCCAAAAAATAAGACATTTTCCCATCTTTCTTTCTTAATAAGCACATGGTTTTCCAACATTACTCTTGAAACGATGTTTGTAAAAAAAACCCGAGTCTAGTTCTTTCACATTGAGTTGAGGGTTTTTCTTATTACTAGATTGCTTGGTTATTTTTCCTTATGTTGGCTATGTTCGTTGGACTACTTACATTGTTCTTATATTCCTTTGGGAGTATGGAGTGAAATTTTATGCGAGTGATTTATTTATCATGATCCTTCTTTAATTTTCAACCCAAAAACCCCAAAAATGTTTTCCTAAAATTAAAACTATTCATGGATTTTATGGGGATTATCATAATTTGAGTAAGGAGGACTTTAAGGGGAGTATCATCATTTGGGTAGGGGGATAGAATCATGAATAAACCCATGAAATATATTCAGTTTCCTAAAAATTAATTTGACCATGATATTTGTTGTTATATATTGGTAGCTGTAACTAAACCTCTCTAGTTTTCTATCACAAATGCCACTTACGCTACTATAGTGAAATACTCCAACATCATCTTTAGAATCACCATGCAATGTTTTTTTTTCACAAATAGAAAAAGTAAAAAAATAAAAAAAATAAAAAAAAAATTATGAATGGCACTACACACAATGCACGGAGAAGCATTTTTTCCATCATGTTTATGTTGCTACATCCACTTCCAATGTCATATTTGTCAAAATATGCCCTTGACAACATCGTCATATTGATAAAAGAGGAGTTTCTAAGAGTCTTTCCACATCACAAATTCTTAAGAAAATCTACTTCTTGCATTGAAGATGTGTTTTTTTTGTGTTTCATTAGGATAGTTTGATATATTTTCTATAATGATATCATATACATGGGAATCAAATATCATCATAGTGGTGGTGTTGTACTAGTATCAAAATTCACAATTTTGGTGTCATATTGCATCACCATTTATCACTTTAACATCATGTTTACATTGTATTGGTGTCAAAATTATTAACTTATTTTTCTCGTGAATAGCATATTTGCATCATATTGCATTAAATATGCATCATAACCAACCAAATGAAGTCATATTAGCATCAAATTTTCCTCTTATTAGTGTAAAACATGCATATTAATGTTAGTACCAAAATTGCAATGAAATATTCAGTTAAATTAGTCAAATTTGCATTTACAACCATTTAATTATAATTTTTAATTATTACTATTATTTAAACATTATTATAATTAGATAATTTAGTTTTAGTTACTTTTATTCTATTATTATTTTCATAATATTTAAATGTTTTGAGATTGAATTCTTCTGTTTTACTAAGTAGAAATCATGAGAAAAGTACCATGTATGTTAAATGCAATGATGAAAGTTTAAATCAACTCGTACAATAACCATGCAATATTTTCTCCATATAAACAAGTGACATGCTATCATGTTAAGGAACATTTACACGGTCTCCACTTTTTGAACCTATGATATAACACTTGCATGTTTGGGATATTAAAAAATGCCATTAGTCGGCTTTTTTTTGTTTTGTTTATCCATTGGTATTTTCATGTTGTAATTTTTCATAAGGTCATGGATTCATATGTTTAGGACTTCAATCATATCTTATGTTCATGTGAGTTAATAGGTGAAGCTCAAAATAACCATTGACTCAAGTTAAATCTAGGTCAGCTAGACTGAATAACAAACAAGGAAAAAAAAAATTAATATATATAAATATTATATAGATAGATAGATAGATAGATAATAGATAGATAGATGATCATCAATCCTACCATGGTTGTTTGATTCAATAGTGTATAAATAAGCTAAGGAGATTAGAATTTTGAAGAAGCAATTTGATCATCTTTGAATTGTGGAAAAGTTATGTTTTTGTCTGGAGAGTCTCATGAAGTAGCATGATGACATCTTAAGCAAGGAGTGAAGTGATAGATAGTAGATGAGCCATATGGTCGAGAGTGCATTATGTTTATATTTCTCTTATGCGTTCTGGATTGAAATACTTAATGAAAAACACCAAGAATCACAGAGCTCAGAATTAAAGTGAAGGAGAATTGATAAAGGGTGTTTTATCATGGTTTTTGTATAGTGAAACATGTAATTTATTGTGAAGAAACAACAAAGGTGAGTTTGTATTCGTCAAATTATTGGCTTCTAGAGCTATACTTGTGGTATACGGATAAATGTTGTTTTCTTTTTGTATCTATAATTGACATATTGAAATGAAGAGTGAAGAGTACTTGATGATATATGCTGGGAGATAATTTATAATTATCAATGAAGTCTATTATTTTATTGAAGTATGAGTAATGAATTTTTCCTAATAAAGTGTTGAGTTTGAATTGGATGCTTCTAAGGAAAAGATAAATTAGGATTTAAAGATTGAATTGAAGCTTTTGAATCCAGTCTGAAAATGTTATGAAAAGGATAGTCCACTTTGATTAAGGAAGTGGGTGCTTGTGTATTACAAATCATAGTGCCTCAATTAGGTTGGAGCCTACAACATGTTGGTGCATGTGAATTTATTGCAAAGGTTGGTGCCTCAATTACATTGGAACCTTAGAACGGGTTTGTGCATGTAAATTTGTTACACACATTAGTTCCTTAATAAGGTTGGAGCCTATAACAGGTTGTCGCGTGTGAATTGATTGTAAAGGTTTGTGCCTCAATTAGTTTGGAGCCTACAACAAGTTGGTGTTTTCAAATTTCAAAGGTGGGTGCCACGATCATGTTGGAACCTACATTAGGTTAGTTCCTACATCAAGTTGAATCTAGCAAGAAGTTGATGCTTGGATATCTTTTAATGCCTACAAATTGATAAAGGGGGATTGGTATCTCCTTCTGGTTGGTGCCAATAAATTATTGTAATCATACACTGAAGAAAATATTAGAAGAACTGTGGTTTTATCTCGGAGCTTCTCATGTGTTGATGTGATGATTTTTATTATTGATACATTGTTATGTTTTTAGTTATGATGAATTTTGAAATTGTTTAATTTGGTTAAATTGGCCATTACACTGATTCACCCTCCTTCTCAATGTAATCATATTTCGAATAATTTGTTTTAGAGTAGGTCCCTTCAGGTTTAGTCTAACAACTAGAAGATACATCCAAGGAACTATACCCAATAGAGGGAAGAATAAAAATAAGTCATCTCAAAAGAAGAAAAATCATATCAAGGGATATGATTATACAAGAAATGTATGAAATGTAGAAGAATTACCAGGAAATTTCAGAGGAGAAAATGTATTTCTAATCATGGATGCAAAAGAGAAATCAGATGCATTACAGTATACCCTAGAAAGTAGATCACAAGGAACCATGGATAACCAGGTTGGCTATACAGAAAGTGGAGCACCATTATTGAATGAATCAAAGTATGAAATTTGTAAGGCAAGAATGGAATGTTCTCTACTAACTCAAGGCTTTGATGTATGGAAATATGTAGGGAATGGAGGAAATAATAATAACTATAATAAAAAATTGCATGAATTTAATCCTAAGTACACTATCAAAATGAGAGTCAAATAAGGTAATTTATTGTGATACTAAAAAATGGATGATAGATAAGCTCCAATATATTTATGAGGAAGAATATAAAGAACGAAATAGGATTGAAGGCAATGAACTAGATGATGAAGGAATTTCCCTTGTTGTTGATCATCAAATGAACAATCCATATTCCGAAGCTGAAAGTGAATAAGATACATATGATTTCAATTCTAATGGTAAGTTACTTCATCCTTCTTCTAGTTGTTTGTATACAACTTCATGTATCATTCTATATGAAGTGGAACATGAGGATTAAAGAAGATCCTGTGAGAATATATTAGATCACCAAAAGAATATAATGGTTAAAAGAAAGTATTAGAATCTAAATGCAAACTTGTCAGTCTCCTATATGAGAGAGAAGAAAAACTTAAAAAAGAACATGTCATTAGTTTAAAGGCTCAATAAAGAAAACATGAAGATGCATTATTGGATCTTCCACAAGAAAAACAAATATAAAATATGTATGTATGTATGTATGTATGTATGTATGTATGTATGTATGTATGTATGTATGTATGTATGTATGTATGTATATGGCTTTGAGGATGTCACAAAATTTTATTCAAGATGAGCTTATTACTACTTTGGAAGAAATAAAGAAACTTTTAGAAGAAAACAAAATGCAAAAGGAGTTATTGAAGAAGTATGAAAATCAAGACCAAGAAAAAGTAATTTTGAAGGTCCAAGAAGAAGAAGAAGGAAGGATGGTAGAAGTGAGGAAAAGAAAGCTAAAAGAAAGAGAACGTTAGTGTAAGGATCTAGAATTTGATATTATTTCTTTAAAGGATGATCTAGAAAAATATAATAATCAATTGATGAAGTATGAAAGGAAATAGTAGAAGGAAATATTGGGAAATATGTATCATGATATTATACAAATCCAACTAGAATAATGTAATAGGATTGAGGAGGCCAGATCTGTAAATTTCCATGGATATTCCATCGAACAATTCACAGAATGGATTTGATAAAATTATACTGAAAAATCCAAAATATACACTATTAAAATTTTATTTCTCTTTAAATTTATAGATATGTAGATTATTGTTAATAGTGTATGCATGAGAATTAAAACTATGCAGAAAACAAATAACACCAAAATAAAAACTCACACACACATTTGAAATAAGATATGATGTGGGAAACCCTTTTGGGAGAAAAACCCAGCTAGAAGGTGGGGTCACTTTGCTCTCTTTCTATCAATAGAAAATCTCTGGGAGTTCAAAGAAGTATGGAATGCGGCATATGGGCTACTATAGTACACAAATAATCTCTATGTGCTCCATCTTCTATGACTCTCTACTATTTTTCTCAGCTATGGAATAAATGCACTCGAAATAACGAAACCCCTCTTCCTCCTACTGGTCTAGTTATTACACATACCAATAGCTTACTAGTGGTTATTTTTTACTACCTCAACTCTTAACCAAAGTTACAATATATACTATTATAGAGTATTCTTCATCATAATCACATGGCTATCCCATTTCCCATGAATAATGGGAGTTGACGTGGCATGCTTGCCAATTATGGTGGTGAAAATAGGAAGGCCAACTTATGAGTGGCATAACTTTCACATATATACTCTGATTGACATGATTCTTACACCATTGAAAAGGTATCTATTTGTAGAATAGGAAAAAGAGATACTAAGCTAAAGTTGAAAATTTTTACCCCCAAAAAACGTCCTTTGATACCTCAAAAATCTTTTAGAAGGTTTCAAACCCCAATTTTCCAAACTAGGTCTCGTCGGTAAAAAGAGTCATGTGAGCTAATTCCTAAATAAAGAAAACATGAAGATGC